>JAPXFQ010002459.1:0-17307 GCA_028564705.1 Apricaphanius iberus | reverse complement strand
TTGCGCTAGGCACAGGTAGCTTTGCGCTAGATTATAGTAGTTTTGCGCTAGATTATAGTAGCTTTGCGCCAGGCACAGGTAGCTTTGCGCTAGGTTATAGTAGCTTTGTGCTAGATTATAGTAGCCTTGCGCTAGATTATAGCAGCTTTGCGCTAGGCACAGGTAGCTTTGCGCTAGATTATAGTAGCTTTGCGCTAGATTATAGTAGCTTTGCGCCAGGCACAGGTAGCTTTGCGCTAGGTTATAGTAGCTTTGTGCTAGATTATAGTAGCCTTGCGCTAGATTATAGCAGCTTTGCGCCAGGCACAGGTAGCTTTGCGCTAGGTTATAGTAGCTTTGCGCTAGATTATAGTAACTTTGTACTAGGCACAGATAGCTTTGCGCTAGGTTATAGTAGCCTTGCGCTACATTATAGTAGCTTTGCGCCAGGCACAGGTAGCTTTGTGCTAGGTTATAGTAGCTTTGTACTAGATTATAGTAGCCTTGCGCTAGATTATAGCAGCTTTGCGCTAGGCACAGGTAGCTTTGCGCTAGATTATAGTAGCTTTGTGCTAGATTATAGTAGCCTTGCGCTAGATTATAGTAGCCTTGCGCTAGATTATAGTAGCTTTGCGCCAGGCACAGGTAGCTTTGCGCTAGGTTATAGTAGCTTTGTACTAGATTATAGTAGCCTTGCGCTAGATTATAGCAGCTTTGCGCTAGGCACAGGTAGCTTTGCGCTAGATTATAGTAGCTTTGTGCTAGATTATAGTAGCCTTGCGCTAGATTATAGTAGCTTTGCGCCAGGCACAGGTAGCTTTGCGCTAGGTTATAGTAGCTTTGTACTAGGTTATAGTAGCCTTGCGCTAGATTATAGCAGCTTTGCGCTAGGCACAGGTAGCTTTGCGCTAGATTATAGTAGCTTTGCGCCAGGCACAGGTAGCTTTGCGCTAGGTTATAGTAGCTTTGCGCTAGATTATAGTAACTTTGTACTAGGCACAGGTAGCTTTGCGCTAGATTATAGTAGCTTTGTGCTAGACACAGGTAGCTTTGCGCTAGGTTATAGTAGCTTTGTGCTAGATTATAGTAGCCTTGCGCTAGATTATAGTAGCTTTGCGCTATGCACAGGTAGCTTTGCGCTAGGTTATAGTAGCCTTGCGCTACATTATAGTAGCTTTGCGCCAGGCACAGGTAGCTTTGTGCTAGGTTATAGTAGCTTTGTGCTAGATTATACTAGCCTTGCGCTAGATTATAGCAGCTTTGCGCTAGGCACAGGTAGCTTTGCGCTAGGTTATAATAGCCTTGCGCTAGATTATAGTAGCTTTGTGCTAGGTTATAGTAGCTTTGTGCTAGGTTATAGTAGCTTTGCGCTAGATTATAGTAGCTTTGCGCTAGGCACAGGTAGCTTTGCGCTAGGCACAGGTAGCTTTGCGCTAGGTTATAGTAGCTTTGCGCTAGGCACAGGTAGCTTTGCGCTAGGTTATAATAGCCTTGCGCTAGATTATAGTAGCTTTGCGCTAGGCACAGTTAGCTTTGTGCTAGGTTATAGTAGCTTTGTGCTAGGTTATAGTAGCTTTGTGCTATGCACAGGTAGCTTTGCGCTAGGTTATAGTAGCCTTGCGCTAGATTGTAGTAGCTTTGCGCTAGGCACAGGTAGCTTTGTGCTAGGTTATAGTAGCTTTGTGCTAGGTTATAGTAGCTTTGTGCTAGATTATAGTAGCTTTGCGCTAGGCACAGGTAGCTTTGCGCTAGGCACAGGTAGCTTTGCGCTAGATTATAGTAGCTTTGCGCTAGGCACAGGTAGCTTTGCGCTAGATTATAGTAGCGTTGCGCTAGGTTATAGTAGCTTTGTGCTAGGTTATAGTAGCTTTGTGCTAGATTATAGTAGCTTTGCGCTAGGCACAGGTAGCTTTGCGCTAGGTTATAGTAGCTTTGTGCTATATTATAGTAGCCTTGCTCTAGATTATAGCAGCTTTGCGCCAGGCACAGGTAGCTTTGCGCTAGGTTATAGTAGCTTTGCGCTAGATTATAGTAACTTTGTACTAGGCACAGGTAGCTTTGCGCTAGGTTATAGTAGCCTTGCGCTACATTATAGTAGCTTTGCGCCAGGCACAGGTAGCTTTGCGCTAGGTTATAGTAGCTTTGTGCTAGATTATAGTAGCCTTGCGCTAGATTATAGCAGCTTTGCGCCAGGCACAGGTAGCTTTGCGCTAGGTTATAGTAGCTTTGCGCTAGATTATAGTAGCTTTGCGCCAGGCACAGGTAGCTTTGCGCTAGGTTATAGTAGCTTTGCGCTAGATTATAGTAACTTTGTACTAGGCACAGGTAGCTTTGCGCTAGATTATAGTAGCTTTGTGCTAGACACAGGTAGCTTTGCGCTAGGTTATAGTAGCTTTGTGCTAGATTATAGTAGCCTTGCGCTAGATTATAGCAGCTTTGCGCTAGGCACAGGTAGCTTTGCGCTAGGTTATAGTAACTTTGTAATAGCCAGTAGCTTTGCGCTAGATTATAGTAGCTTTGCGCCAGGCACAGGTAGCTTTGCGCTAGGTTATAGTAGCTTTGTGCTAGATTATAGTAGCCTTGCGCTAGATTATAGTAGCTTTGCGCTAGGCACAGGTAGCTTTGCGCTAGGTTATAGTAGCCTTGCGCTACATTATAGTAGCTTTGCGCCAGGCACAGGTAGCTTTGCGCTAGGTTATAGTAGCTTTGTGCTAGATTATAGTAGCCTTGCGCTAGATTATAGCAGCTTTGCGCTAGGCACAGGTAGCTTTGCGCTAGGTTATAGTAGCTTTGTGCTAGATTATAATAGCCTTGCGCTAGATTATAGTAGCTTTGCGCTAGGCACAGGTAGCTTTGTGCTAGGTTATAGTAGCTTTGTGCTAGGTTATAGTAGCTTTGTGCTAGATTATAGTAGCTTTGCGCTAGGCACAGGTAGCTTTGCGCTAGATTATAGTAGCTTTGCGCTAGGTTATAGTAGCTTTGTGCTAGGTTATAGTAGCTTTGCGCTAGGCACAGGTAGCTTTGTGCTAGGTTATAGTAGGTTTGTGCTAGGTTATAGTAGCTTTGTGCTAGGTTATAGTAGCTTTGTGCTAGGTTATAGTAGCTTTGTGCTAGATTATAGTAGCTTTGCGCTAGGCACAGGTAGCTTTGTGCTAGGTTATAGTAGGTTTGTGCTAGATTATAGTAGCTTTGCGCCAGGCACAGGTAGCTTTGCGCTAGGTTATAGTAGCTTTGTGCTAGATTATAGTAGCCTTGCGCTAGATTATAGCAGCTTTGCGCTAGGCACAGGTAGCTTTGCGCTAGGTTATAGTAGCTTTGTGCTAGATTATAATACCTTGCGCTAGATTATAGTAGCTTTGCGCTAGGCACAGGTAGCTTTGTGCTAGGTTATAGTAGCTTTGTGCTAGGTTATAGTAGCTTTGTGCTAGATTATAGTAGCTTTGCGCTAGGCACAGGTAGCTTTGCGCTAGATTATAGTAGCTTTGCGCTAGGTTATAGTAGCTTTGTGCTAGGTTATATTAGCTTTGTGCTAGATTATAGTAGCTTTGCGCTAGGCACAGATAGCCTTGCGCTAGATTATAGTAGCTTTGCGCTAGGTTATAGTAGCTTTGTGCTAGGTTATAGTAGCTTTGTGCTAGATTATAGTAGCTTTGCGCTAGGTTATAGTAGCTTTGTGCTAGGTTATAGCAGCTTTGGGATGAATCTTTTCCAATCATCCAAACAAAGATGGTTTAGGTTTTATTGTAACAGTCTAATAGTTGAACCATGACCACAGCTTTGTACAGAGTGTAGAAGCTTTTTGCCCTTCAGTGTTGGATGCATAAAAACACATTTAACATGTCCATAAGCCATAGGACTTAATTAACTCCAAAATAAATATTAGTGAACTGCTGACTGTGTTCAGCTTTGAGATAAAGTCCCCCCCGTCCTCACCAGTCCACACAACAGCGCCTGCTCAGGAAGCAGGAAGGCAGCAAAGTCCCTCAGGAGGTCCGTTTGGTCTCCCAGAATGCAGCGCAGCTTCCTGAACAGGTGAGGAACATCTGCTCCTTCTCCCACCTGTTCAAACTGGTTAAGCAGTGAAACAAACTCCTGCACCTGCTCAGGTGTGTCCTGCAGAGCCTCACGCACCTGTAGACAGTAAAAACAACAGTGAGCAGGCCTAGACCCAGGTTCTACCAGGTTGTAAGAGGTTCTAAGACGTTCTAAGTGGTTCTAAGAGGTTCTAAGAGGTTCTAAGAGGTACTACCAGGTTCTAAGAGGTTCTAAGACATTCTACCAGGTTCTAAGACGTTCTAAGACGTTCTACGACGTTCTTAGAGGTTCTAAAAGGTTCTAAAAGGTTCTAAGAGGGTCTAAGAGGTTCTAAAAGGTTCTAAGACGTTCTAAGTGGTTCTAAGAGGTTCTAAAAGGTTCTAAGAGGGTCTAAGAGGTTCTAAAAGGTTCTAAGAGGGTCTAAGAGGTTCTAAGTGGTTCTAAGAGGTTCTAAAAGGTACTACCAGGTTCTACCAGGTTCTAAGACGTTCTAAGAGGTTCTACGAGGTTCTAAAAGGTTATTAGAGGTTCTAAGAGGTTCTAAGTGGTTCTAAGAGGTTCTAAAAGGTTCTAAGACGTTCTAAGTGGTTCTAAGAGGTTCTTAGAGAGGTTCTTAGAGGTTCTAAGACGTTCTAAGTGATTCTAAGAGGTTTTAAAAGGTTCTAAGAGGTTTTAAGTGGTTCTAAGAGGTTCTAAGAGGTTCTAAGAGGGTCTAAGACATTCTAAGAGGTTCTAAAAGGTTCTACCAGGTTCTAAGAGGTTCTAAGTGGTCCTAAAAGGTTCTAAGACGTTCTAAGTGGTTCTAAGAGGTTCTACCAGGTTCTAAGTGGTTCTAAGGGGTTCTAAAAGGTTCTAAGAGGTTCTAAGAGGTTCTACCAGGTTCTAAGAGGTTCTAAGTGGTTCTAAGAGGTTCTAAAAGGTTCTAAGAGGTTCTAAGAGGTACTACCAGGTTCTAAGAGGTTCTAAGTGCTTCTAAAAGGTTCTAAGACGTTCTACCAGGTTCTAAGACGTTCTAAGTGGTTCTAAGAGGTTCTAAAAGGTTCTAAGAGGTTCTACCAGGTTCTAAGTGGTTCTAAGGGGTTCTAAAAGGTTCTAAGAGGTTCTAAAAGGTTCTACCAGGTTCTAAGAGGTTCTAAGTGCTTCTAAAAGGTTCTAAGACGTTCTACCAGGTTGTAAGACGATCTAAGTGGTTCTAAGAGGTTCTAAAAGGTTCTAAGAGGTTCTAAGAGGTACTACCAGGTTCTAAGAGGTTCTAAGACGTTCTAAGTGGTTCTAAGAGGTTCTAAAAGGTTCTACCAGGTTCTAAGAGGTTCTAAGTGCTTCTAAAAGGTTCTAAGACGTTCTACCAGGTTCTAAGTGGTTCTAAGAGGTTCTAAAAGGTTCTACCAGGTTCTAAGTGGTTCTAAGAGGTTCTAAAAGGTTCTAAGAGGTTCTAAGACGTTCTACCAGGTTCTAAGACGTTCTAAGTGGTTCTAAGAGGCTCTAAAAGGTTCTAAGAGGTTCTAAGAGGTTCTAAGACGTTCTAAGACGTTCTAAGAGGTTCTAAAGGGTTCTAAGAGGGTCTAAGAGGTTCTAAGAGGTTCTTAGAGGTTCTAAAAGGTTCTAAGACGTTCTAAAAGGTTCTAAGACGTTCTAAGTGGTTCTAAGAGGTTCTAAGAGGTTCTAAAATGTTCTAAAAGGTTCTAAGACGTTCTAAGAGGTTCTAAGAGGTTCTAAGAGGTTCTAAAATGTTCTAAAAGGTTCTAAGACGTTCTAAGACGTTCTAAGAGGTTCTAAGAGGTTCTTAGAGGTTCTTAGAGGTTCTAAGAGGGTCTAAGACGTTCTAAGAGGTTCTTAGAGGTTCTAAAAGGTTCTAAGAGGTTCTAAAAGGTTCTAAGACGTTCTAAAAGGTTCTAAGACGTTCTAAGTGGTTCTAAGAGGGTCTAAGAGGTTCTAAAATGTTCTAAAAGGTTCTAAGACGTTCTAAGAGGTTCTAAGAGGTTCTAAGAGGTTCTAAAATGTTCTAAAAGGTTCTAAGACGTTCTAAGACGTTCTAAGAGGTTCTAAGAGGTTCTTAGAGGTTCTTAGAGGTTCTAAGAGGGTCTAAGACGTTCTAAGAGGTTCTTAGAGGTTCTAAAAGGTTCTAAGAGGTTCTAAAAGGTTCTAAGACGTTCTAAAAGGTTCTAAGACGTTCTAAGTGGTTCTAAGAGGGTCTAAGAGGTTCTAAAATGTTCTAAAAGGTTCTAAGACGTTCTAAGAGGTTCTAAGAGGTTCTAAGAGGTTCTAAAATGTTCTAAAAGGTTCTAAGACGTTCTAAGACGTTCTAAGAGGTTCTAAGAGGTTCTTAGAGGTTCTTAGAGGTTCTAAGAGGGTCTAAGACGTTCTAAGAGGTTCTTAGAGGTTCTAAAAGGTTCTAAGAGGTTCTAAAAGGTTCTAAGACGTTCTAAAAGGTTCTAAGACGTTCTAAGTGGTTCTAAGAGGTTCTTAGAGGTTCTAAAATGTTCTAAAAGGTTCTAAGACGTTCTAAGAGGTTCTAAGAGGTTCTAAGAGGTTCTAAAAGGTTCTAAGAGGTTCTAAGACGTTCTAAGACGTTCTAAGAGGTTCTAAGAGGTTCTTAGAGGTTCTTAGAGGTTCTAAGAGGGTCTAAGACGTTCTAAGAGGTTCTTAGAGGTTCTAAAAGGTTCTAAGAGGTTCTAAAAGGTTCTAAGACGTTCTAAAAGGTTCTAAGACGTTCTAAGTGGTTCTAAAATGTTCTAAGAGGTTCTAAAATGTTCTAAGACGTTCTAAGTGGTTCTAAGAGGTTCTAAAAGGTTCTAAGAGGTTCTAAAATGTTCTAAGACGTTCTAAGTGGTTCTAAGAGGGTGTAAGAGGTTCTAGTTCCACTTCTGACTGAATTTTCTGATTTAAATTGTTAGAGTGAAACCCATAGTAATGAGAGTAATCCTTCTCTTCCCCTACCTACTGCTACACACTGCTGGTCAGCTGGCTGTAAGAAGCCCCACCCTGACTGGATAACGGACCAATCACAGTGTAGAGGGCGGAGTTCTGTCTCACCCTGTTCAGGTAGCTCTGAGCAAACGCTGCGTCCTTGATGTCCCTCAGTGGGTCGTTGTCCAGGAGGTTCTCGTCGTACAGCAGAGACAGTTTGGACGCGTCCTTACTGAGACGCTCCTGACGTGTCCTCGCCAAGCCACGCAGGGGACGACTGCGGCCTGTGGACGGGACAGAGACGAAACGTTCCAGTATGAGAGAGACGACAGGGACCAGTAGGACAAAGACAAAAGGGACCAGTAGGACAAAGACGACAGGGACCAGTAGGACAGAGATGACAGGGACCAGTAGGACAGAGACGAAAGGGACCAGTAGGACAGAGACGACAGGGACCAGTAGGACAGAGATGACAGGGACCAGTAGGACAGAGACGAAAGGGACCAGTAGGACAGAGACGACAGGGACCAGTAGGACAGAGACGAAAGGGACCAGTAGGACAGAGACGAAAGGGACCAGTAGGACAGAGACGAAAGGGACCAGTAGGAAAAAGACAAAAGGGACCAGTAGGACAGAGACGAAAGGGACCAGTAGGACAGAGACGAAAGGGACCAGTAGGACAGAGACGAAAGGGACCAGTAGGATAGAGACGACAGGGACCTGTAGGACAGAGACGAAAGGGACCAGTAGGACAGAGATGACAGGGACCAGTAGGACAGAGACGAAAGGGACCAGTAGGACAGAGACGACAGGGACCAGTAGGATAGAGACGACAGGGACCAGTAGGACAGAGACGACAGGGACCAGTAGGACAGAGACGACAGGGACCAGTAGGACAGAGACGACAGGGACCAGTAGGACAGAGACGAAAGGGACCAGTAGGATAGAGACGACAGGGACCAGTAGGACAGAGACGAAAGGGACCAGTAGGATAGAGACGACAGGGACCAGTAGGACAGAGACGACAGGGACCAGTAGGACAGAGACGAAAGGGACCAGTAGGATAGAGACGACAGGGACCAGTAGGACAGAGACGACAGGGACCAGTAGGACAGAGACGACAGGGACCAGTAGGACAAAGACAAAAGGGACCAGTAGGACAGAGACGAAAGGGACCAGTAAGACAGAGACGAAAGGGACCAGTAGGCTAGAGACGACAGGGACCAGTAGGACAGAGACGAAGGGAACAGTCTAGAGACGAAAGGGACCCAGTAACAAGGAAAGGGACCAGTAGGATAGAGACGACAGGGACCAGTAGGACAGAGACGACAGGGACCAGTAGGACAGAGACGACAGGGACCAGTAGGACAGAGACGACAGGGACCAGTAGGACAGAGACGAAAGGGACCAGTAGGACAGAGACGAAAGGGACCAGTAGGCTAGAGACGACAGGGACCAGTAGGACAGAGACGAAAGGGAGCAGTAGGACAGAGACGAAAGGGACCAGTAGGACAGAGACAACAGGGACCAGTAGGACAGAGACGAAAGGGACCAGTAGGACAGAGACGAAAGGGACCAGAGACGAAAGGGACCAGTAGGACAGAGACGAAAGGGACCAGTAGGACAGAGACGAAAAGGACCAGTAGGACAGAAACGAAAGGGACCAGTAGGAGAGAGAGGAGGTCCAAAGAGTAAAAGTGGACAGGTGATGTCCTACAGCTGAACCTCACCACGTCCTCGTCCTGAACAGCGTCGTCCTCTGGGTGTCTTCTCTCCAGACGGCGTCTCCTTGTCCAGACTTGTCTTAAAGCTCCGCCCCTGCTCTAGCTCCTCCCCCTTCACCTCGTCGTCCTCCTCGTCTTCGTCCTCCTGTGAAGTCGGCGACTGGTCGTCCTCGGAGTCTCCGTCGCATAGACGCCGCTCCGCCGCCAGCCACGTCAGCTGCTTCATTGTCTCCTGCAGGGGGCGCCAGCCGTTGTCATGACAACGCGGCTGCAGATGACATCAGCGACCACCTGACCTCTGACTTACCTGCAGCTCAGGAACCGACAGCACAGACTCCTCTGACGCCGACGACATCACTTCCTCTTCGTCCTCGTCCTGTGTGAGGTCATCAAAGTCTTCCTCCTCCTCCTCTTCCTCGTCTTCTTCATCCTCCTCATCATCGCGCCGCTCCTTCTCTCCCCCGTCCTCCTCTCTCTCTCCTCCCCCGTCCTCCTCTCCCCCCTGCTCCTCCTCCTCCTCCTCCTCCTCTCCGTCTGTCTCCTCCTTGTCCTGCTCTCCGCTGTCCTGCATCTTCTCCTGCTCGCCTCCCTCCACCCTTCCTCCTCCTCCTCCACCTACTCCGCCTTTTAGACCAACCCCCCCCACAGACCAGTCCTCCTCGTCCTCCTCGTCTCCTGCGCTGGAGGAGAATGGACTTAGTGAGGACGGGGAGCTGTCCTCCTCACATGGAGGACGAGGAGCAGCTGGAGGCGGAGCACGGCCTTCTTGGTCGTCCCGTCCGATTGGTCCAGGGACCTCAGGCCCCAAGGCATGCTGGGAGGAGGGTGGAGGTGTCCACACCATGTGGAGGAGAACATAGCCTGGCTGCTGAGAGTGGGTGGAGCAAGGAATTATGGGGGTTGTAGTGGTGGAGCAGGACAGGACGCCATCATGACATGGAGGGTGGGAGGGGCCTAGATGAACAGCCTCCAATGGGACGGCCCCGCAGGTGGGAGACAGAGCCGCAGGCAGCGCTCCTGATGGAGCAGGTGAAGCTGATGGAGCCGCGACGGCAGCAGCAGGAGGAGGGGGGGGGGACCGACGGCTGATTGGCTGCTGCTCCGCCCCTTGGTCTGTAGGGGCTTTGGCCAGAGGAAGCAGAGATGCATTGTGGGCCAGGGTGAAGAGGCGTCTCTGGACGCGGCGGGGGACCGGGGCCTTCCTGACGTAGTAAGGGTGGAGCCTGAGGGTGCAGCCGGGGGGGAGGGAGGGGGGGTAACGGCTCCTGTCGCGCCGGGTCTTCTGGATGATTGGCTGACTGTTCTACAGGTGAGAAACATCACAGGTAAGCTGTTAGCTGCAGGGAAACAGCTCCAACAGGTTAAAGGTCTCGGTGTGCCCTCTGACCTTTAGCCATTTGGGCATGTTGGACGTATTTCTATCCACTGGGGGGCGCTGGTCTTCAGGAAGGACTCTGCTACACGCTACAGGCAGCGGAGGAACAACGCCCTGCTCCATGAACACCTGGGGAGAAAAAACAATGAAACACCTGAAATCTATGATGTCATCATCTTCTGGTGACGTCACACAGGTGTGATGATGTCACCACCTTGATCACGCTGTCCTGAGGAGCTCTCGGACCGCTCATCTCTCTGATCCGTTTCCTGATGTTCCATCGACTTTTACAGAGCAGGTAGGAGCTGATCAGCTGATCGGACTCAACCGAGCCCTCGAAGTGCTTCAGAGCCAGAACCGTCAGCCTGCAGCAAAGCATGATGGGAAAAAGGTCCAGGTGAAGCATGGTCCAACAGAACCAGACGTCCAGAAGCAATCGGGCCGTACCCGTCCTCTCCGGCTGTGAAGAGTCTGCGCTGATGTCTGCTGTGCATGGACGGGTCCAGGCTGCACACAGGAAGTAGTTCTGGGTACAAGAAGACGGGTCGGGTGGCGAACAGCCAGGCGGAGTCAGCAGGCAGCAGTGGGAAAGCATGACCTGAACAGAACCAGAACCAGAAGTTACCTTCACACACACACAATCCAGCTGAGGCGGACGCTTTCTGGCTTACTGCTGGTAGTTGGAGTCATTGTGGGGAGGAGGCGTTTGGAGGCTCCTGAACCACGGTGGGCGGGTGGAGCTCGCTCTCCCTGCTCCACCTCCCTAAGAAGATCCAGCGCCCCCTGCAGGTTACAGGCTCTAAAGCTGCTGGGGCGACGGAGCTCCTCCTGACGAAGAGCAAACTGCTGCAGCTCCTCCTGCATGGGACCAGAGGATCTAATCAGCTCCACCCAAACACCGTCTAATCTCTATAAGGCAGGATGGTGGAGAAGCTACAGCAGCGTAGAGACGGGACAGCTCTGTCCATGACTCCATCCATACGTCGCTACGCTGATGAGGCTGCTGTTGCTATGGTTACTGTCTGCCAAACACTGTCCTGTTGCTGTCCTACCTGTCCTAGACCATGGAGACGTTATCCAGGACAGGTGGGACGGGACACTCACCTTTGGACGTCCTTCTTCCCAACAAGGTCAGTGTGTTTGAGCCTGTCGGTACCTGCCTAAGCCCTGAATCCTGCCTTACAGGAGAGCTGGGGCTGCTGCACTCACCAGGTAGCGTTTGGTCAGGTGTGCCTCGTGGTTCAGGGCGTGGACTCGCCGGCTCAGCAGGTGAACCTGAGTCAGCAGCTGCACGTGCTGAAAGACAGACACACCTGGTCACAGGTACCGTAACGTCTGTCCACCAAAGGTAGCAGAACTCAGCAGGTGTAAATCGTCCTTCAGTGTAGAAAGAACAACATGGTTCTGGTTCTCCTCCTTTCTGGAGCACCCACTGATCTTTGTCCCTGACAGGTGTTCCTGTGATGTCTTGGAGTTCAGTCCTCCTTAAATATTTCACCAGGATCTGTTAAAGGTTGAATGTGGAACATGGGCACCAAAGGAACATCTAGTGTGTCGAGGTTGTAGTTGCAGCAACAATACGTCATTTTAAGCCGTGCAGATTCCAGGATTGTAGCCGTAACCAGCCAGCATCATGGCCAGCGATTAATCTTACAGGGTAAAGACCATTTTGTACTAATACGTTTCTTTTATATCAAAATATTTGAAATCAAAATGCTAAACAAAAAATAAAAATCTTAAAAATTTGGGTCGAAGGCAGCAGTAAGTTTTTGTCCTCTATGCGGTGTCTCCTCTACTCTCTCCTTGGTGATGTCCTCTATAAAAATTATCATTTATTTTTTACATAAATATCTAACAGTTTTCCCAGCGTGCGTATCTGACTAAGGTCCTATGTTAATACAGAAAGCTAGCTAGAACAGTCTTTATAAGAGCTGCTAATGATCCTGCTATACTGGGCAGAGCAGGATTTTACTCTGTCTGGAGGTTTATGGGTCATAATCACTGCTCTCATATCTAGGATCAACATCCTTTGACGAACACAGGTATTGAAAAGCTGTTTAACCGGCAGCTAATGTTAGCCATTAGCATCTTAGCCATTAGCATCTTAGACATTGGCCGTTAACATCTTAGCCATTAGCATCTTAACCGATAGCATCTTAGCCGTTAGCATCTTTTTGGGCTTGGTAAGGTACCGCTTGGTTAGCTTAGCTTCATGGCTAGCATGGCTTCGGCAGCTTTCTCTCTTGTCCCTCCATCTCTCTCTACACCTCCTCCTCTTTCCTGCTCTCTCTGTCAGATGTTTAGTTAGCACCTACTATATTAGTAGACTCACCTACACTGATAACAGAAAAACTCTCACCTATTGTGTTACCTGAAATAGTAAAGACAACACCTGTACAAACAGCAATTAACAAGCTAACAACTAATCAAGCAGCGCCAGTTGCTCCTACCCCACCTGTAGCTAATAATAAGCCTTCCATGAAACAGGCAACCAATGTAGTTACACAAAGTATGATTAAGCCAGGTGACGAGGTCAGTTCTGACCGTCGTCAGGGGGGACTAGATACAATTAAGGGATCACAATATCAAAACACAAATGATCCTAGCTATAAACCGATTAGAACAAAATCAATTAATGTGATCATCCCCAGAGCAAAAAGGCCAAAGTTAACAACAGATAAACTTTGGGAAGAAGCTAATCAAAATAGCTGGTATTTATGGGCATGGTATACAGCAAGAGAAATGACTTCCAAAGAATGTATTATATGTTCTGGTTCACCAAGAATTCCTCCAATTGCAATTCCAGAAAAATATACTTTTGAGGAATGTGCTTCAGTACAAAAACAAGCTTGTAAATTAGGAGAATTCAACAATGCAAGTGGTACACCATTATTTTTCAGATTTTCCATGGGTGGAATTAAATGCAGATTACTCTATGGGTCGAGAAGAATTCATAATTATTTAGACGAACATAGAGGTTACAAAATAGGAGATAAATGTGCAGAATTTAACATTTCAACAGCACAAAATGGTCCTCCAACTACGTATAAAGTAGATTATGATGCTGAATATGAATGTTTTGCTAGCGGAGGCTTCTCTGAGAGTGAAGGAACCTTGATGGGTAACACAACAGTCAACTGTAAGGTAACTTGGGTTCTATCATGGTCTCCACATGCTAACGTGACACCTATTTTTGTTACCACACCAGTTTGGTATGAAAAACCTGAACCCCTGAGTCAGACCTGTGATAATATGACTATGACACTCCCTCCTCTATACTTTCTGAGTGAACAAACTTGGGCAATAGCAGATAGTTATTTTATGTGTGGCGATGACATCCTAAGAAACACTTTGGCACCACGATGGATAGGTTTGTGCACCATGGTAAGATTGAAAATACCTGTCACAATGTTGTATGAAGGTGTGAATGAGATAATTAACCTTGATCGTTTGAATGCTAATCCTAGAGTAAAGAGACAGTATGTGCCAGATCAGAATGTTTATCTTGATATAATAGGACAACCCAAAGGAATTCCAAATGAATTCAAGGCAAGACATGAAGTAAAAGCAGGATTTGAGTCAATAATTCCTCAGATTACCATAAATAAGAATGTAGAATGGATTAATTATATTTATTATAATCAACAGCGAATCCTTAATTATACTGGAGATGCTCTTGGAATGTTAGGTCAACAATTACATGAGACTAGTAAGATGACTCTACAAACTCGACAGGCTTTGGACTGGCTGTTGGCAGATAAAGGAGGACTCTGCGAATTATTTCAAGATACAGAATGTTGCACGTATATTCCATCACACACTTCTAACGAAGGATCCTTTACTGCCGCAATGACAAAACTTAGAGCACTTAGAGAAGAACTTAGTTTGAATGCTGGGAAGAATGACTGGTCTGGGGGTGGTTAGACCTAAATTTAGGAGATTGGAAAGCAATGCTAATTAAGGTGGCAATTAGTGCGACCATAGTTCTAATTGTAATTTTCTTATTGACATGTCTCGTCATACCTGTGGTGAGGAGAGTATGGACAAGGACACTGATCAAACAGATGAACCTGGCTGCTGCAACCCAGCTGATCCAGTTGGAAGTGATCGCAATGAACAATCCTTCTGCCCCCAACATGTCTAAGTATCTAAGCCAAGACTGTTAAACAAGCTCAATAAAGTGCTTTCTGACTACAAGTCCCCTCCAGGACACCATCACCTCATCACCCCTTCATCCCTCATCGTAACCTTCAAGAAGGATTTATACTCTTACTCTATTCATTGTGTTCATTATATGTGGACAATCGAGACTGTTTAACACCATATCGATCATACCTTCCCGGGATGGACAAGATAAACATTTTCTCATCTGTTATATGTTATGTGTTTCATATGTTATTTCTAGTATGTTACAACAAATAAGCCAGCTGGTAATTTGAATTTATAACTAAGTTGAATGTTTTAATGTTTACATTTATTCTCATTTGTGCCATTTACTCTCACTTGTGTCAGACTTATTAAGGATTGCATTTAATCACATTTTGGTAATGCTATATTGAGGATTATGCCTCATGTCGCTTGAAGGTCCGGTGGGCCGTAAGGTTGTCGCCTGGCCGGAGGGGCAGTGGGATAATTTTCCCTGTTCTTGTAGCGACAGGTTTTTGATCCCACACAACGGACCACAAATGACATAGGTTTGATTGTTACTCACCATTACTTTGGACACGTGTAATCCTGCATAAGTCCCATTATAATGTTACTTTTATGTGTCTGTCATATGCCTATTTACCACAGTATATCCTACCGTATTGATGTTTACTTACCATATAATACTCATATTAACTGCATTTATAGGTAGCTAATTAGTGATGCCTAATGGCATCAAACCGGGGAATGTAGAAGCCAAAATTTGGGCCTGCGTGGCACGTGTAATCAACACGTGCATCAATTCTCAGAAGCTGAGAAGATGTACGTGATATTTCCACGAAAGACTTGTCATTAAGCGATTCTAGGAAATGTTTTGTTCCCAGCTTTTCTGGCCTCTTCAGAACCAGACAATTAGGCGCCTTCAAGATAAACTAATATCAAGCCAAACGGTTGCGCTGGCCAAGAACACCAGATGTTTCCCGTAAGTGACGCAATGAGTAAGTATAAAAGATAGAGCTCCTGTTAGAGGAGCCAGGGGGTTTTAGTTGGTCTGGTTGGGATCTCAGCGTGGACGTCTGCTCAGAGATAAGGTATGTCAATTGTTAACAGACAATGGATACAGAATGTTAGATATCGAGGTCAATGACCTATGTAGCATTGTATTGAGAACCAAAGATCCAATAAAACCCGGCTGAAGCTACTTTCTAGAACAGAAGCTGTGTTGTCCTGAGTCTTCATTATAACTATATATCTATATCTATGTTTTGCATGTAATGAAAACCAACGCTTAGCTTTACGGCTAGCATGGCTTCGGCAGCTTTCTCTCTTGTCCCTCCATCTCTCTCTACACCTCCTCCTCTTTCCTGCTCTCTCTGTCAGATGTTTAGTTACTCCTCCGCCTCATTTAGTGAAGTTGGTAGGTGTAATAAGTGCAGCATTTTTGTAGCTTTGGAGGCGAGGGTTTCTGAGCTAGAGGCCCGGCTCCGCGCTGTAGAACAGCCAGGCCCAGCAGTAGCTAGCGCGGAGTCAACTAGGACAGGACCTAGCCGTCCTCCAACAGCTCCCGTGCAGCCGGGACCTCAGGCGAGCTGGGTGACTGTTCGTAGGAAGATTAGCGCCAGACCCCAGTCCGCGGCCAACCTCCAGCCCCTTTCTCTGAACAATAGGTTCGCCCCGCTCAGCGACGCACCCGCCGAGCAGGAGAGGCCGATTCTTGTAATTGGCAGCTCCATAGTTAGGAATGTGGCTCCAGAGACACGAAAGACCACCGTCAAATGCCTTCCAGGGGCCAGGGCTGCGGACATTAGGTCCCATCTGAAGCTTTTGGCCAAGGACAAACGGCGGTATAGCAGGATCGTTATCCATGCTGGTGGCAACGACACCCGGCGACGGCAGTCGGAGGTCACTAAAATTAGCGTAGCTTCGGTGTGTAGGGCTGCCAAAAAGATGTCTGACTCTGTAATTTTTTCTGGTCCCCTGCCTGATCGTACTAGCGATGACATGTACAGCCGTATGCTTTCGTTCCACCTTTGGTTGTCAAGGTGGTGTCCAGAAAACGATGTGGGCTACATTGATAACTGGGGGGCCTTCTGGGGAAAACCTGGACTGTTACGTAGAGACGGCATCCATCCCACCGAGGACGGAGCTTCGCTTCTTTCCAGGAACATTGATAGGGTTATCTCTAGTTCCCCAAAGCCGTGACAACCCAGAGTCCAGCTCAGGGAACCCAGAGTCGAGCTCAGAGAAACCAGAGTCCAGATCAGGGAACACAGAGTCCAGCTCAGGGAAACCAGAGTCCAGATCAGGGAACCCAGAGTCCAGCTCAGGGAACCCAGAGTCCAGCTCAGGGAAACCAGAGTCCAGATCAGGGAACCCAGAGTCCAGCTCAGGGAACCCAGAGTCGAGCTCAGGGAAACCAGAGTCCAGGTCAGGGAACAGGGACTGCCACCCACCCATCACCCTATAGAGATAATTTCCCGTCCACTACCCAAAACTAATGAATTAAAAGTTAATGCTACTAGAGCAAAGTATAAAAATCTCATAAAGATAAATAAAACTCGGACTGAACATAAAAACAAATCAATTAAATGTGGTTTACTAAACATAAGATCTCTCCCCTCAAAAACACTCTTAGTAAATGACTTAATTTGTGAAAATAATATTGATTTGTTTTGTCTTGCAGAGACATGGTTGCAGGAAGAGGACCATGTCACAATAAATGAGTCAACTCCCCCTAGCTACTTAAACTTTAGTGTCCCTCGAAGTACTGGTCGAGGAGGTGGAGTAGCAACTATCTTTCACTCCGATTTACTAATTAATCTCCAAAAAAATAATAGTTACAGTTCCTTTGAGCATCTAGTTTTTAGCCTTCCTCATTCACATAACAAAGCAGTAAAGCCACTTTTGTTTGTGGTCTTATATGTCCACCAGGCCTTATTCTCAATTTTTAGATCAGATTTCGATTTTCTATCTGACTTAGTTTTAAACACTGATAAAGTCATTATAGTCGGAGACTTCAATATTCATGTTGATAATGAAAGTGATAGTCTAAATACAGCTTTTAACTTTATCTTAGACTCAATAGGCTTTACTCAAAATGTGCAGGGACCAACCCATTCTTGTCACCACACCTTAGATCTT
>JAPXFQ010002458.1:0-171812 GCA_028564705.1 Apricaphanius iberus | reverse complement strand
TAATGATTCAGGAAAAAGACCCAACAACAACAACAGCAGCAAATTTAAAGCTAAAGAAGAAAAGTAATAGACTCTTTGTTTTATTATTATTAAGATAGAAAACTTTTATATGTCCCCCAGTTAGGAAATTCTATTAAGACTGTTTTATTCCTACAGTGTTATGTTTTTGGTAGTCTATCATCTATATAAAACCGCTTTAGTTCTGGTTTAGGTAGACTTGATGGTACCTGGATCCTAGATAGCTCATAACAAACTGTTTTAAGATGTAGAGAGCGCTCTCAGCTTGACAGAACAAAACTTTTCCGTCATACGTTCACAAATGTGAACATATGGATTTGGGTCAGAGTTGGGCCAGTTTAGTTTTCTTGTTAAACCCGCTAAATACTTACTCTTTTTTCCCCCATCTTTGACAGTGAAAACACATTCTCTTTTATGAGTAAACAGTGTCAGGGGCCTGAATTCGGTTATACACCCTTCCTCCTTTTTTTCTATCCGTCATTTCTTTTTTCCTATAGTTGCCATACTTTTTTATTATTTATCATTAGCAATTTAGATTCAAATTAATAGAAAGTTGAGACATATCTGAATTTATGGATTTATATCTTAGTCTTAGTCCACTTTATTGTCAATCAAACCATACAAAAGTACATTACACAACAGACTGAAATTGCGTTTCTCCCGTACTACAAAGTGCGGTTTAAAACTAAACATTAGACTAAACATAATACAAATATATAGACGAATGATAATCAGTGACCTTACAGTAACCAAACTATCCTACTCATATTCATCAAGGGCAAAAGCGTTATATGGATTGCGTGCGTCTTGCTGTGGGTTTAACAGGGGAAAAGCGTTCTGCGCCAGAATCATCCTGGCAAAGCTATGGTCTGCTATGCCGTGTGACCATCGTGTTGTTAGTGGACTGAAAATGTATAGCCTGAAGGGTCATAGGGCCTCCTAGCAAAGATGAGCGATACTCATCAACCAGACTTATTCAGGCGCCGATATGTTGAACATACGGCCACGGGTCGTTCCCAAATGTAAGATCACCCCACCCAGCGATCGATGAGATGACGCCGACAGGATATAACCAGAGGGTAAGAGCGTAACAAAGGAATGTTTGGGGAAAGTCTATATATGTTTGAGCGACGCACATCAACCAGACAAATTCAGGCGCAGATATGTTTAACATATACTGTCCCCAACCCTCTGAGCGTTATCTGATACTGGTTCTCGGCCAAATTGTTCATTATCAAACGACTCGATCAAGAACAGCCTTTTGTTGCATGGGGTTAAATTGGGCATTACGAAACAACCGTTTGATGCGGAGCGTTCGTAGGGGGCTGTAACCCTGAGACGCCGAGTTGAGTGGAGGCCTCTTATAACCATGCACTGTTGTGTAAAAAAGAAGCTCGTCCTCATCCTCAGAACTAAACCTTGATTTCTCTTAAAGCAT
Organism: Apricaphanius iberus; assembly: GCA_028564705.1. Lineage (NCBI taxonomy): Eukaryota > Metazoa > Chordata > Actinopteri > Cyprinodontiformes > Aphaniidae > Apricaphanius > Apricaphanius iberus. The sequence continues at coordinate 170,356 of JAPXFQ010002458.1, read as the reverse complement.
AGTTTTTTAGTGCTTTCTTTTTTTCCTAAAATAGAAAGAACATTTCTTGCTGGTGCAAAATCACTCTCACTCGCCTTTTTGCATCCTTCTTTTTGAGAATAACACAAGTTCCTGGCATTGTAATACAAACTCGCTACAATTCTACCTTCTTTCTCTGCAGAGGTACATAGCAAACCTTTTTGCGGTTAGAAAAAGTCTAATTCTGTGTTTTTCTATAATTTAAACAAGCTTTCCATCACTGTGATATCTCTTTACTGCTGTCAAGTAGAGAATCGTGCATACACGGAGGAAGCGCGCTTTCAATATAAAAGCGGCGCGGGAAGTTATCGTACTGAAATGGTTTTTCACCGTATTTAAGACGGTTAGCTCAAACATACATGCAGATAGTATTTGTTTTTGTATAAAAGCCCCAAACAGATGCATTTAAAGTTTTTAAAAGGTATGAATAGTTTGTTTTTCCCCGTATTTAAGAAGGTTAGCTCAAACATACATACAGATAGCAGCTGGTTTTGTATAAAAGCCCCAAACAGATGCGTTTAAAGTTTTTAAAAGGTATGAATAGTTTAATTATCACGCATTGGGGAAATGTGTTTAAAGTTTTTGAGCTTAATCATAGTTTTTTACACGTCATGCTTGGAGAGATAGGTTTTAGGTGTGATTATAAAATAAACACAATATATGGAATGTTTAATTATAGAGATTACTTATAGAGTTTTTATTTAAAGAGCAAGAGTGTCACCTTTTTTTCAGCCCTGGATAGGAGAATTACTGCGCTTCCCTTCTGCTTTTACACGACCTGCTCCGACGCTTTTCTGAAGGAAAATGACTCTGGTGCTTTGGCAAAAGAAACACCGACTCCTCCTTTCCTACAAAACCACGCCTCAACGCCGGTTTGACGAGTGAGTTTGACAGAAAGTTTTGACCGCGGGTAACCCCAACCCCTCCCTAACCGGCGCCAGTTTGACGAGTGAGTTTGACAGAAAGTATTTTGCCCGCGGGGTTGAGCCCCTCCCTAATAGCTTATTTGACCTTTGAGTGACCTCTACCCCTCCCCCAACCACCTGTTTAGCCTCAGGCGATGACCCCCCTTCTTTAATCGCCCCTCCCCCTTTTAATCCATCAAACTTCGATTAAAAAGTGACAGATAATGGGTCCTTATTTCTTCTCACAGTGAATGCTGACCCCTCCTAACTCCCCTCCTCCTAACTACCCCCCTGCGTCCCAACTACCTACTACCCAACTACCTAACAAGCTCATATGAAAATAAGTATTTATAAAGTTCAACAACCTTGCCTCTATAACTTTGAAGACAAAACTATTAATCTCAGGGTGGGGATATCTCCGGCTGAAGACATCTGGCTCTTTAGCTGTGAATAAGTGACTTTTGACATATACAAAACAATGGCAACAGCTTGGTTTATATGCAACACAATAAGAGAAACTCTCAAAACTAAGTTTGTAAGAAGAATCAATATTTTCTCAAGCAGTGATGTCTTCTCTAACCTCGAACTCAACACCTGTTTTCTGGCTCCTCTGCTCTCAGTGTTAATAATACTAAAAGATTAATCATAATAATAAATTTTTCGATCACAGATGACAAAGAACAGTGTGAATGCTAAACGCACCAGCTAAAAACAGCAACAATTATATAATTTTTGGTCCCCAGTTGAACAGAGTCTTGCGAACTTAAATGACCTACAGCTCCAGCGGACCGCAGTTAGAAACAACATGGCATTATGTGTTATGGTTTGGCATGATATGTTACTGATCCTCTCACCTACTTTATGTTATCAGGCGGGCTCTATTTCGGAGATTTCTTGAATGTAATCAGGCCTATTGGTGTTACTTTGGACAGTAAATAAAAATAAGTAATAATTATAATTATTATAATAATAATTGGTACCCTTCATTAAATCAAAGAAAAACTCATAATGGTCACAGAAATAACTTTAATCTGACAAAAGTAATAATAAATAAAAATTATATAAATGTTGACCAATGAAAGTCAGACATTGCTTTTCATCCATGCTTCAACGGAATTATTTAAAAAATAAATGCATGAAACAGGCCTGGACAAAAATGATGGTACCCACAACTTAATATTTGGTTGCACAACCTTTTGAGGCAATCACTGCAATCAAATGATTCCTGTAACTGTCAATGAGACTTCTGCACCTCTCAGCAGGTATTTTGGCCCACTCCTCATGAGCAAACTGTTCTAGTTGTTTCCGGTTTGAAGGGCGCCTTTTCCAGACAGCACGTTTCAGCTCCTTCCAAAGATGCTCAATAGGATTGAGATCAGGGCTCATAGAAGGCCAGTGTTTTCCTCTTAGCCCTTCTTGGGTGTTTTTAGCTGTGTGTTTTGGGTCATTTTCCTGTTGTAAGACCCGTGACCTGCGACTGAGACCATGCTTTCTGACACTGGCCAGCACATTTCTCTCTAGAATCCCCTGATAGTCTTGAGATTTCATTGTACCCTGCACAGATTCAAGACACCCTGTGTCAGATGCAGCAAATCAGCCCCAGAACATAACCGAGCCTCCCCCATGTTTCACAGTAGGGACCGTGTTCTTTTCTAGATATGCTTCATTTTTCCGTCTGTGAACATAGAGCTGATGTGCCTTGGCAAAAAGTTAAATTTTTGTCTCATCTGTCCACAGGACATTCTCCCAGAAGCTTTGTGGCTCGTCAGCATGTAGTTTGGCATACTCCAGTCTGTTTTTTTTAATGATTTGTCCTCTGGCTCAAACAGCGAAGGATGTTCCGATCTGACACTGATGTTCCTTGAGCATAAAGTTCAGCTTGGATCTATTTTGAAGTCTTTCTAGGCTCTTTTGTTACCATTTGGATTATCCGTCTCTTTGATCTGTCATCAATTTTCCTCCTGCAGCCACGTCCAGGGAGGTTGGCTACAGTCCCATGGATCCTACATTACTGAATGACATGTGCAGCTGTAGTCACAGAAACATCTAGCTGCTTGGAGATGGTCTTATAGCCTTTACAGTTAACATGCTTGTCTATGATTTTCTTTCTCATCTCCTGAGACAACTCTTTCCTTTGCTTCCTCTGGTTTATATTGAGTGTGGTACACACCACGTCACCAAACAACACAGTGACTACCTGGAGTCCTATATATAGGCCCACTGAGTGATTACAGGATTGTAGACACCTAGGATGCTGATTAGTGGACATACCTTGGATTAACATGTCCCTTTGGTCACATTATTTTCATTCTTTTCTCCAGGGTACCATCATTTTTGTCCAGGCCTGTTTCATGCATTTATTTTTTAATAATTCTGTTGAAGCATGGATGAAAAGCAATGTCTGACTTTCATTGGTCAACATTTATATAATTTTTATTTATTATTACTTTTGTCAGATTAAAGTTATTTCTGTGACCATTATGAGTTTTTCTTTGATTTAATGAAGGGTACCAACAATTTTGTCCACGTCTGTAGTTGTTCACATTAACAGTAACATTGACATTTATGCTGGTAATAGCCAGTGCTGTGATTTGATCAATTGTTTAATGGAAAATTAAATAAATGTGATTCATTTGCAAATGTAGCCTATAGGTGATAATTTGCCTATAATGTAGCCTAAGAAAGATATATACTTTTTTTTTTGGTTTGTTAGTTACTTTGCTTTCATGAACTACTTGTTTTAAACATGGACTGAGGTTTGGGTAGTAAATAATCTGACTCTTTCTAATCTCAAATGGTTTCATTAAGAGGATGTTGTTTGAGGTGTTTGAGGTGTTTATGTGCAAATAAACATCATTATATTGTACCCATGAATCTATGCTTGTATCTTTACCAGTGGTTTAATATAGCCTACTGTATGACAGTGACAATAATGATTTTGAAGCTTGTACCTGTAGGCTAGCCATTTATTTCCTATTTAAATGTTTTATGTATTAGGAGTTGGGGGGCTGGTCCCCAGCAAAGCTCTAGGTCTAGAATTGCCAGTCCAGGTTGGTTTGGAAAATATAATTTTCTTTATTGGTAAAGTTTTATAAATAAAATACATTAAAAAAGGCTTTAAGGTTTTACTCGGGTTAAATATTTTCAGCCCTACCTTTATTTCCAGTATTTTTGATATTTCAGGAAGTATTTGTTATTTGCACATCTCTGTTGTTTGCACTGTTATTTTACTTCTTGTTAATTGTCTGCCGTATTTTAAAACATTAAAACACAAATACACATGCATATTTTATAAATATTGTTGAAATCATCCTGCTATGTGGCACATGTCTTGAGGTAAGGTAGGTTGAGTGAGGTAAAGTCAAACTAAGCCTGACTTATAAAAGACATTCAGGCTGTTTAGGCAGACAAAACTGCAAACTACTGTAGATTAAATCTGTGTTGCCCTTCTATCACCCCTCTGTCGGTTTCCTTGTTAAATTATTCACTCTTAGGTTTTTACCCTCCATCTGTCACATATCCTTGTGTAAACTTTCCGTGACCTTTTGCAAACCCCCGTGTATTCATTCATGAAATGAATTATTTATAGCACCGTCATGTAGAAGTCATTGTTTAGATGCTGTTAAAATCATCTAACAAGGCATCAAGATGAAGCCAAAGGTTTCTTGTGTTGTTCTACCACTCTACTCATTTAGCATAAGGTGAAAATCACAGTAAACGTGCAAGTGACATTTATAATGTGTATAACAGCAGAATGTCTATAAGCTGCAAAGCGTGGAGGGGCTTTGACACACATCAATATGGTAGCATCCATTTAACCAACATCTTTGTTAAAACAACAGCTGTTCCTTACAAATGTTGATCTGTGTGTGGTACACACTCCTTGCAATTATCTGCTGCAGTCTCATAATCCATTTTGACAACAAGTAGTAACAACCTGCTACTTGATGTAATTTTCATGGAATGCATCTCTGATTGGGAAGTAGCTGAACTTAACGTTGTCAGCAACAGGACTTTGACAACTGATGTTTTAATAATAATAAAAAAAAGAATGTTTGGCTAAGAGTATGGCTTCATTGGGATTTGTACATCTTGGACTCTGGTCAAGTAGCTTGTTAAGCACTAGTTTTACTTTTTTGATGTTCTCCTTTAAACTAAATCAAATGATTTGCTGAAAAGTCATATATAAATCATAATAATCTTCTTCAGCTCCTCTTCATTCGGGTAATAAATGTAATGCATTATTTCCTCAAATTACACAAGCCTGAACGTGTTCTGCCATGTTGTGGAGTTGCTAATCATTGGCTTATAATAGCAGCAAGCTGCTCTTCTCTCTACTGGCCACAAACAATCCAGTGTTCCCATGGTCACAAGCCTGGCAGGCGAGGCCATGAATACTAATTTTCACTGTGACGTTCAAAGGACTGGCTTTTCTGACTAAGGCAAGGCAGGGCAACTTTTATTTGTATAGCACACTTTCAACACAAGGTAATTCAAGGTGCTTTACATGATTTGGTGGTCAAGAAACCAAACATATGATAAAAGCATGGAAGGTAAAAACAGCTATATTAAAAAAAATCAAAAGCAGAAAAAAATGAGAATCAATAAAAATTTCTCATTTGATAAAAAACAGCAATTTAGGAAAAACAGAAAAAGAAAGTGTATGTTTGTAATTTTCTTCTCAATTTTCTTTCTGAAATCCATTGTAATAAAAAAATTCCATAAAGTTCACTATTCAGCAAGTTTTACTTCTTTCCCTGGTTCATTGCACCCGAATCAAATGATTGCTCATTAGCAGGCCTCTGCAGAACTTTGGCATACTGGGTAGGTAGTTGGAACATGTAAATATGCAGTGTTGGAGCAGAGACATAACTAAAACTGGTAGGACACCGGCCTGTGAGGACTGGAGCTGGACACCCATGCGTTAAAGGGACTATATCACGCTATTTTACAACTTTCAACTTCTGGGATAGACATAAATATGATAAAATGTTACGTTTGGTGTTATATAGTATTAATTTGTCCTGAAATTTAACTTGTATCCTGTAGTTAATGGTGGACTACGAAGTAAAACAGCTCATTCCTCTATAATTCCACCTCCTGCACCCCACCTCCAATCCTCTCCTGTGCAGAGCTGCTCTGACTGAGAAAAACAGCGAAGGCTTATCTCAAACAGAAGTCCGACAGTGAATTTGAAGTACACCAAGTACCACAATAAAACTCTGTTATATTAAGGGCTTGGATGTTTACTTTATCTATTTTTTGTAAAAAAAAAACTGAGTCATTATAGCTTATTTCAGCTGTTAAATCTACCAGGCTATAGACAGAGCCCATCCAGGCTTTAGACAGACCCCAAACCAACACAGCTGAGTCCAGCAAGCAATCTTTTCAGCCCAGTGTATAAAAACGCTGTGGGTGTTCTTTTGTCACTGTTACCACTCAGTCGATTTCCAGAAGAGGGCGGTGCAGCTGCTCAGAGAGCAGTATTCAGGAGGAATACTCAGACATGCGTGAATTAAGCCAAAACCCACTCTGGCAGGGATTCTATGAGAAAATTGCATTACAAGATGATTGAAAACTCCAAAAACTTGATTTTGCATTATATAGTCCCTTTAATAGATTTAGGTGTCTTAATGATCTTGGGCTTTCCTATCTTTCAGAACTGATTTCACCATATGAACCTTCGTGGTCTCTACGCTCCTCTGGCAACAGCTGTTGGAACAAGTTTTAAATACATGGTGAGTTATTATATAATTTATTATATTCTGTTTAATGGCTCTGTGTGTTTTACCTGCTTATATTTTTTTCAGTGTTTGACTACCTTTGCTGTATTCACACTGCACAGTTTGTCTGCATCAAGCAAGGCTACCAACACATGTAGTTTGACGCATATATGTTGAAGCTTGCAACGCTTGCTTCCGAGCAACAAAAGAGCGTGTGGGCGGGGCTTCCTCTGTTGGACGTTCTGAACTATGGGGAATCGTATCGAGAGAGTGGCTTGGCTTTATGTGCTAGATAAAACTAGACCACATTGACATCGGGTGCATTAGCGCCTGTAAGAACCTCACAGACTGTCCAGTCAAGTGACTGTCCTCAATAATCACTATTTTGAGACTCCAACCATCACTGCCACGCAGCCTAGGGTTAAATTTATTTAGATTAATACATAGCACTTCAATTCTACAACGAATTTACCTCATCTCCGCTCATACGACAGGTCAGAGCCCTCGTACGGAATAACGGTCCCAGCGCTGACCGCTCAAGTCGCAAAGTACTTCGGCTTTTTCTCTTACAGTTTACTCTCCTTTGTCTTACTCTCCCCCAGCAGTCATGCTCTCATATATATATATATATACTTGCATATATATATAAATGTGTGTGTGTGTACAGATTTCAAAAGACACCCTATTGGACTCTATAGGGATTTAAATAAATTCGTGTCGATGGACCCTCGGACAATATCATCCCCAGATAAATTAACAGTCATATGCAGTTATGCAGTCAGAAACACAACACCACATGGACACAAGAACCAGCTTCAAGTCCGACCGTACAGCCGATCTCCATTAGTGGGGTGGGCCTCTGCAACCTTAGACTTAATATGAGAACAGCTTACTCCCCCTCACAGTCATAATGTGAAGGTCATTTATCTGCTTTAATGCTAAGTTATATCAGAGTAGCTGGATGGTCATCTTTTAAAGTGGCTGCACCAAATGATGGCTGCATAAGTTACAGAAGATGATCTACTCACGTCAGAAGTTTGGCATTCCCGCTGTCAATGACGCTTTGAGAGACAGGGTAAGGTAGCACCTCAGTCTACCTTTCTTCTAGTCTGAAATTATCACTTCTCCTACGCACTATTACCAGATAATTTATTATCAAAGGAGCCGTTAGTGTCACCTTCAATCCGGGTTCACGTACTTAAGTGGGGAAAGCCCCACATAGGCTGGCCTTTAGAGCCTACTCCTCAGTAAAAATATATAAGCCCCGTTTAAATAAACGACTTCAACTCAGAAGAACAAAAAAGGAGTCACGCGTCACACGGTCACAACACCAACCTCCTACAGCCTCCCATCCCATCTGCCATCTCTCTGCTCTTCTCAGAGTTTCAGCGGTAAATATACATCACTAACTGTGGGTCCAGACCAAACGCGATAGGAGCGACGAGAGCTTCAGGTTTACATGTAAAATCAATGGAGGAGTGCGATGAGGCGCGACTTGGGGTCCCGCAACACTGCAGAAGCAGATTTGCATCGCGAAAAAACTTTTCTGCCTGATTCGCGCGAACAATTCGCGCTACAGATGCGATGGAAAATTCGCGCTGCTTTTTACGTGGTGCATTTTGTGCATTCGCGCTCATGCCGTCTATCGCTCGAGTTGGAAAACTCTGAACTCCAGCGTCAAATCGCGTTGCGATAACCAATCAGGGGGCAGAATTTCAGTGATTCTGTGACTGTCATGGAGTCACAGCCCCAGCAGGACATGGAGGAAATACTGATAAACACCGTGGCTAATCACTCTGAGCTACATGACACAAGCAGTTTTCAATACAGAGACAGAAATAAAAAATAAACTATTGAGAGAGAAATGCTCTTAAGAGGTTTGTGGGTGGCTCTTAAAAGAGCCGTTGTTGCTGTAAAAGCACCTCTCGGCCTAGAAGTCAGCCTTGAAACGGCCTCCTCACCTGGTTTCCTGGTAGCAGCTCCCGCACCACGTCCCACACTGCTCAAATATGATAAACTTTACGAGCCGCAGACAGATGGACAGCTGCTCAGAAATCTAGTTGGTTTTTCTGCAGGCGAAGCTTGGACCTTCACGGCACAAACTGAGCGAGCAGGTCACGTTCTCCAGGCGGCGAGGAGCCAGTGTTTATGAGAGGCTCGTTGCTGTTTATGGATCCTTCCGCCGTAGCTAGACTGTATCTGTAGCTCACCAAACCCCTAGTGCAGCGGTCCCAGCTCTACCGGAGGCCAGGCCAAACACTTAATCAACTCTGTCCTCTGTCAGCTCGGTTTATAATCCACCGCCAGCTACACTGTAGCCCCAGCTCCTCTGCAGCCCGGGCCGAACACGCTGTCCTCCGTCAGCTTGGTCCATAATCCACCGCCAGCTGCACTGTAGCCCCAGCTCCGCTGAAGCCCGGGCCGAACACGCTGTCCTCCGTCAGCTCGGTCCTCCTCCGCCAGCTGCACTGTAGGCCCAGCTCCGCTGAAGCCCGGGCCGAACATGCTGTCCTCCGCCAGCTGCACTGTAGCCCCAGCTCCGCTGAAGCCTGGGCCGAACACGCTGTCCCCCAGCAGCTCGGTCCTCCTGCGCCAGCTGCACTGTAGCCCCAGCTCAGCTGAAGGCCGATTCCCGCGTGAACATACCATATTTGAAGCGCGACCAGTTCGTGTTGTACACGCTTCAAGGTGTGAACGTGCACGCGAACAGCTAGGCGTGTGTCACGCTTTATATTCGCTCCTATCGCGTTCAGTGTGCACAAAATAGACAGTTTCCACAGAATCAGCGCATCAAAATCCCTCTTGTGGTTTCTTGTAGATGGTTGACTCTTCTCCGAAATGATCTCTCTCATCTCTGAAAGTGTTACCTTTTGACCTTCAACTGCATGCAGGTTTATTGATGCAGGTGTTATTTCAAAGTGAGGTTTGTTATACATTTTCCACTTATTCAGAGATTTGTGACCCTTTGGCTAGAACAATATAACCCTTCTCTGCACTCACAGTTACATCTTGGTAAGAAGAGACAAAGCCATATCCTTATCACATACCACTCTGCACAGTTCAGCATCTAAATCATTATAAAAACGTTTTTTTCTAAGGCACATTAGTTAACATATTTTATTATGCAAGCACATTTATTTATCAGAGCATATGTCCTCTTGGTTAAACACACATTATAATGAAGATAAGAACCTTAAGAAAAGGCACTTTATTAAAAAGACTTAAAACATAAATGGATATTTATTGCCCCCCCTGGGTTTCCACAATCAGCTGCTCTAAACGCAGGTATGCACCATGAACTTGCCACACTAAGAGCTCAGGACGCTCGTCACGCCGTTTGTGGATACACCCCATTCTTCAGATGCGTTGTGAGTTTGGGGAGTTTTACCATTTGCCCCAGGAGCTGCGTATGGATGAGGTTCGCTTTTAGTGCTACTTTTGTCTGTCCTGTGCCCAATTTTACGACCTCCTATGCCGCAAATCTCCTACCAGGACACCAACCACAGGTGATCTATTCCTCCTGAGGAGCGTCTGTCCATCTGTCTTCGGTAAGTGTTATTTCTGATTTTTGAAATCTGCGTTTGTTGAAAATGGTTTTACTGCTCCCGCTTCATTCATGATATGTGTAGTGACATCTTTAGAGTGAGACGCTCTGATTGGTTGGCGCACTGCGACAAGTGCGTCAAGTCCGTCAAACATTCAGCTAGCTGAACTTCTGCATTGCTTGCGTTTGCTACATTGCCGCTTGCAACGCAAGTAACTCTTGAAAAGTGGAAGGAGCCAACACACACAACTCACTACAGAGACTCTGCCAGACCTCTGACAGACTCAACCATAGACTTTACACGCAATCCGCATTTGGGCGGTGTGAATGCAGCATTAGTCTAATTATATTCATCCACTGTTCATATTTATATTTTAACCTGTTATTTTAATCTTCCTTCCAGTGTTTGTTTCGTTGGAGCCCTCTGCTGGGCAAGCTGAGGTCTGCGTTGACCATGACCACTTGGATGTTGGTGGCTGTCTTCGCCTTGCCTCCCATTGACGCCCCGTGTTGGTGCCCTGACTTCTACTGTTGATATGCTCATGTCAGTGCAGATGGCTCCTTACCTGGCTTATCTGAGTGTGTGCGTGCATGGGGTATGGGTTGGGGGGAGGTGGTATAATTGTGATCGTTCCTTTAAATCTCTAGGAGAGGGATGGGAATTTGGTGGTTTATGTAGGGTCAGTTTTAATCTGTGAAATACTTTGAGTTGGAATTTTTATTTGAAAAGTGCTTAATTAACAAATGAACACATTTTTGATTGATCTAGCCAATCAAAGATGCACTGCACAGCACTAGTCCACCATGAACCGCTGGGACTTTATCACTGCTATTGTAAATGGCAGGCATAAAATTGTGTATCCAAATACAAACAGATGATTATGCACAATGCCCACCAGTAATATACCTATTCAGTAACGTGTTCTAACACACTTTGTTGACAAAATTCAACACTGAGGAATCAGAAGTTTTGTTCGAGAAGAAGCAGTAATGATTCTGACAATGTTTTTAATCAGTGAAGAGTAACACATTCACCCAGGCAAGCCAAGACTTTAGCAGGGGCCTCCCAGGGGCCCTGTCACTGTGGGTGCCCCGAGCACCATTTTCTAATGTTGCGAATGAACAATGTAAGTGAGAACATCTTAACTTTATAATTTGCTAAGCGGATACTGACATTGTTGTTGATGTGTTTGCTCATTTGTTTTGGCCAACATCTGTCATGAATTCTTGATTATTATTGCCAGTGATTCATTTCTCTTGATAGTGGACAGAGGAAGTAAGATTCTGGAGTGCAGAAAAGAAAGATGCAGAAAAAAAAGAAGAATGCTACAGAGTTAACGAAAAAGATGCCCAAGCTTACAGGATCTCTTGAAGCCTCTAAGTGGAGATGGAGACTCTCCAGTGATGTTTTTGGAAGGGCAAATAATGTGAATTCTGGGAAATCTGAAGTTAATCAGAGAGTTTGATCCTGTTCTAAAGTCACACATAGAAGAACATGGAAATGCAGGAACACCGTCCAATCTTTCTTCTAACATTTCAATTCAATTCAGTTTATTTATATAGCGCCATTTCACAACAGATGTCATCTCAAGGCACTTTACAAGAAGAGTTATTATAATACAATGTTTAATTTAGGAATTAGAGAACCACAGATTGGCTTACATTAATCTATCTCCACCTAGCTACTCTACCTCTTCCTATCTCTTCCTAGCTTTTGACACTCTACCTGACTACTAACATTAATCTGTCTCTTCCTAGCTACCTGTCTAACCTGTCTCTAACTGTAAGCTTTGTCAAAGAGGAAGGTTTTAAGCCTAGTTTTAAAGAAAGACACGTCTGCTTCACGAACCAGCCCTGGGAGCTGGTTCCATAGGAGGGGAGCCTGGTAACTGAAAGATCTGCCATCCATTCTACTTTTAGAAATCCTAGGAACTACCAGTAAACCTGCAGTCTGAGAGCGAAGGTCTCTGTTAGGAACATATGGAACAATCAGGTCTCTTATGTATGATGGAGCTAGATTATTAAGGGCTTTATATGTCAGAAGGAGGATCTTGAATTCTATTCTAGATTTTACTGGGAGCCAGTGAAGAGAAGCTAAAACAGGGGAAATGTGATCTCTTCTTTTAATATTCATCAGAATCCTAGCAGCAGCATTTTGGACTAACTGAAGACTTTTAATTGTATTCTGTGGACTACCTGATAATAGACAGTTACAGTAATCCAGCCTTGAAGTAACAAAGGCATGGACTAGTTTTTCAGCATCACTCCTGGACAGGATGGTTCTAATTTTTGCAATATTCCTAAGGTGAAAAAAGGAAATCCTACAGACTTCTTTAATGTGAGATCTAAATTACATATCTTGGTCAAAAATAACACTGAGGTTCTTCACTTTATCACTGGAGACTAATTTAATGCCGTCCAGGTGAAGGGGTTGATAAGTAGTTTCTTTTTCAGAGCTTCTGGTCCAAAGATGACATCTTCTGTTTTATCAGAATTCAGAAGCAAGAAGTTTAGAGTCATCGTAATTTTTATGTCTTTCAGACATGGTTGTAGTCTACCTAACTGATTAGATTCATCAGGATTTATGGATAGATTTAGCTGTGTATCATCTGTGTAACTATGGAAATTTATCCCATGCTGCCTAATGATTTTACCAATAGGAAGCATATATATATATATATATATATATATATATATATATATATATATATATATAGTAAAAAGGATCGGCCCAAGCACCGAACCTTGTGGTACTCCGCAAGTAACCATTGAAGCAGAGGAAGATCTATTGTCTACCTGAACAAACTGAAATCTGTTGGACAAATAAGATTTAAACCAGCCTAGTGCTGTTCCTATTATACCTATATACTTTGAAGCCTTTCTATGAGAATATTGTGATCAACGGTGTCAAAGGCAGCACTGAGATCTAACAGGACCAGTATGGTCACCAGTCCATTTTTTTTTTGAGGCTATGAGAATATCATTAGTAACCTTCACCAGAGCTGTTTCAGTGCTATGATGAGCTCTAAAGCCTGACTGAAACTTCTCAAACAGCTCATTATTGTTTAAATGCTCACACATCTGATGTGCAACTATTTTCTCAAGAATTTTAGATAAGAAAGGAAGATTAGATATCGGTCTATAGTTAATTACATCGTTTTGATCAAGAGATGGTTTCTTAAGTAGAGGTTTAATTACAGCAATCCTAAACTCCTGTGGTACACATCCATTGATTAATGATAGATTCATTATATTCAAAATTGGAGCAGCAATCAAAGAGAAACCCTATTTTAAAAGTTTAGTTGGGACTGGGTCTAACATGCAAGTTTTGATTAAGCTAATAATTTTAGTAGATCTGAAAGTTCGGCTGCATTAAAGCAGTTCAAGCATATATTAGGTTCAACCATTTTTGTTGCTGCCTCACTAACTAAGGAAGAAGCAAGCATATTGCTGTATGCTGTTCTGGCTGTTCAAAGGCTCTTTTTATAAAGCAATAGACTATTTTTCCACACTAAATAAGAATCCTGTAAATGTGTGGAGCGCCAGTTTCTCTCTAGTTTTCTAACAGTCTGCTTCAAGGTACGTAGCTCTAAATTAAACCAGGGAGCTAATCCTCTATGGCTAGCCACCTTCCTTTTCAAGGGGGCAACTTTGTCTATTGCCAGACGCAGGGAGGAATTAACGCTATGAACTAAAATGTCAAGTTGTGAGGGGTCAGGAGTTAAATCGCTATTTTCTATTGTACTTTTATATACTGAGGAAACTAAAGTTGGAAGAGCTTCTTTAAAACTTGCTACAGCATTGTCTGACAACGTTCTGGTAATTAAGTTTTCTATCAGGTTTGAAATGGTCTCTTCACAATCAATGCCATAAGTCAGCACAAGATCTAAAGTGTGGTGACAACAATGGGTTGGGCCCTGCACATTTTGAGTAAAGCCTATTGAGTCTAAGATAATTTTAAAAGCTGTATTTAGACTATCACTTTCACTATCAACATGAATATTTAAATTTCCAAATATAATAACTTTATCAGTTTTTAAAACCAAATCTGATAGAAAGTCTGATATCTGATCTAAAAATTGAGACTAAGGGCCTGTCGGACGATATAAGACCACGAACAAAAGGCTTTACTGCTTTCTTATGTGTATGAGGAAGGCTAAAGATTAAATGCTCAAAGGAACTGTAACTATTATTTTTTGGGGGATTAATTAGTAAATCTGAATGAAAGATGGTGGCTACTCTACCCCCTCGACCAGTACTTTGAGGAACACTAAAGTTTAAGTAGCTAGGGGGGGTTTACTCATTTATTGTGTCATGGTCCTCTTCCTGCGACCATGTCTCTGCAAAACAAAACAGATCAATATTATTATCACAAATTAAGTCATTTACCAAGAGTGTTTTTGAGGGGAGAGATCTTATGTTTAGTAAACCACATTTAATTGATTTATTTTTCTGTTCAGTCGGAGTTGTATTTATCTTTATGAGATTTTTATTCTTTGCTCTAGTAGCATTAACTTTTAATTCATTTGTTTTGGGTAGTGGACGGGAAACTGTCTCTATAGGGTAGTGGGTGGGTGGCAGTCCCTGTTCCCTGACCTGGACTCTGGGTTGTCACGGCAATGGGGAACTAGTGATAACCCTGTCAATGTTCCTGGAAAGATGGGCAGCACTGGCCGCGGTGGGATGGATGCCATCTCTACGTAACAGTCCAGGTTTTCCCCAGAAGGTCCCCCAGTTATCAATGTAGCCCACATCGTTTTCTGGACACCACCTTGACAACCAAAGGTGAAACAACAGCATACGGCTGTACGTGTCATCGCTAGTACGATCAGGCAGGGGACCAGAAAAAAATGACAGTCAGACATCTTTTTGGCAGCCCTACACACCGAAGCAACGCTAATTTTAGTGACCTCCGATTGCCTAACCGGGTGTCATTGCCACCAGCATGGATAACGATCCTGCTATACCGCCGTTTGTCCTTGGCCTAAAGCTTCAGATGGGACCTAATGTCCGCAGTTCTGGCCCCTGGAAGGCCTTTGAGGGTGGTCTTTCGTGTCTCTGGAGCCACGTTCCTAACTATGGAGCTGCCAATTACAAGAGTTGGCTTCTCCTGCTGAGCGGGTGCGTTGCTGAGTGGGTGGAAACTATTGTTCACAGAAAGGGTGTGGAGGTTGGCTGCGCGCTGGGGACTGGCGCTAAGCTTCCTACGAACAGTCACCCAGCTCGCCTGAGGTTCCGGCTGCACGGGAGCTGTTGGAGGATGGCTAAGAAGTCCTGTCCTAACTGGCTCCGCACTGGCTACTGCTGGGCCTGGCTGTTCTACAGCACGTAGCCGGGCCTCTAGCTCAGAATCCCTTACCTCCAAGGCTACAAAAATGCTGCACTTATTACACCTACCATCTTCGCTAAAGGAGGCAGAGGAGTAACTAAACATCTGACACAGAGAGCAGGAGAGAGGAGGAGATTCAGAGAGAAAAGGAGGGACAGGAGAGTAAGCAGCCGTAGCAATGCTAGCAGTAAACCAAAGCTAACCTACCAATGCAGTGTCCGTCTTCCAGCACATGTGAGGAGTTCATTCAGTTGATTGGTGATCATGATGTTTTAGTCAGCGAAGTAAAAATGGCCAAAAACTTCTCAAAAATTGTTATCTTAATGGCAGATGTGGCACATGTTGATCATCTTACACTCGTCTCAAGATATGTATCACTTGAACAACACTGTCAGGGATGCTTTCTTAAGTTTCTTCCAAATTAAATGCATGCAGAGGAGGCTTTATGTGACTCTGTACTTAAGTTTTTGAAAAATGTGAAAATGTTGCAAACTGCAGAGGCAATGCTATCGTAATGCTGGTAAAAATTCTCATCTAGTGTTTTTTTTTAAGTGGTTGTTGATAAACTAATTTGGAAAATTGACCACTGTATATACGGTATACTGTATATAACCGCAAAACACCTATTTCTTTCTAAACAACCTTTCTGATATTACTGTTCTAAATCAAATATTCAACTGAGATGGAGATGGAGTTTGTGGAAGTGATTGTCCGGTTCAAAGATTTTATTTGTGCTAAAGGCATCACATCTGCTCCACTGCTTTTAAAGTTTATTAGAAAAAAGAACCTATGGGAAATCTTCGCAAATTTAGACATTGCACTTACACTTTACCTGACATATGTCACAAATGCAAGTGGTGAGCGTTACTACTTTAAGCCTCTCAGATCCACAATGGGACGGGATAGGCTGAATCATTTGACTCTCGTGTCTCTTAAGGCAAGACAAGGCAAGGCGATTTTATTTATATCTGTTATGTTGGTAATTAAATGTATCTAGTAGAAAGGACTGTATTGATGGACTTGTCCAGATAGCAGGAATCACCACAGGTAATCGGGTAAGGACTTGAGTGATCTCAAAATGGATCTTATTTATTGAGCATGTGCCACTTCGAGCTTGAGGCTATTATTGTATGTTTCCAATCATGTTATCTGCACAAACAGAATAAATAAAAACAGAATGTACATTAACCATCTATAAAGGGAATAAATCACTAACCAATCAGTTGTGCAAATAGCATTACAAAAATAACAAATTGAACCAAATAATAATACATATAGAAATAAAAAGATTACAATTGAGTTTGTACACTACTGTGAAATAATGAAAATAAGGTGCATTAATTTAGACTCATTAGCGAGGGCAGGCCAGGTGCTAGAGAGAGCTTGAATATAGCCACGTGTAATAAGTTAGCTCTTGCTAGCACACTAGCATTAATGGCACCAATGTCCCATGTGTAAACGGGCAATAAACACGTGTGGTATGCACTGATAAAGGGCTACGGTGGAGCAGTGGCTAAACCACAAGTATTACTGACAAAAATATTACATCTGAACTGGTATGAATATTTAATATTATACACAAACGGATATCTCTAGTAACTAGGCTTCGCAACACCGAGTGGATTAGTTTACCCCCGAGATATGCTAACCACATCATTCTACACACTGCTAACATCTATATAGAACCAGAACCTCAAAAACAATAACACCAACATATTCACATTAACTACGAATTGTGAAACTTACGTTCATTGGACGCATGAAGACACACAAGGAAAAATAAGGAACGGAAGTTTGTAGCACTGACCAGCTTCAGTGGCAGACTGGTTTGAGGGTGGGTTCACAGTAAAAAACCTGACGTGAGTGCAGGCTTGCTATTGGATGATCAGAGAGTACATCCTCTGTTCACGTGCAGCTCATACAAGACCCCCTGGAAACATGTACACAGGCATGGAATAAAACTGTGAACAAAGGATTTCTGTTGGCTTGGAATAGGAGTGCACGGCAGCAATATACAGACGTGGACAAAATTGTTGGTACCCTTCATTAAATAAAAGAAAAACTCATAATGGTCACAGAAATAACTTTCATCTGACAAAAGTAATAATAAATAAAAATTATATAAATGTTGACCAATGAAAGTCAGACATTGCTTTCATCCATGCTTCAACAGAATTATTTAAAAAATAAATGCATGAAACAGGCCTGGACAAAAATGATGGTACCCCTAGAAAAGAATGAAAATAATGTGACCAAAGGGACATGTTAATCCAAGGTATGTCCACTAATCAGCATGCTAGGTGTCTACAATCCTGTAATCACTCAGTGGGCCTGGTAGTCACTGTGTTGTTTGGTGACGTGGTGTGTACCACACTCAATATAAACCAGAGGAAGCAAAGGAAAGAGTTGTCTCAGGAGATGAGAAAGAAAATCATAGACAAGCATGTTAACTGTAAAGGCTATAAGACCATCTTCAAGCAGCTAGATGTTTCTGTGACTACAGCTGCACATGTCATTCAGTAATGTACGATCCATGGGACTGTAGCCAACCTCCCTGGACGTGACTGCAGGAGGAAAATTGATGACAGATCAAAGAGACGGATAATCCAAATGGTAACAAAAGAGCCTAGAAAGACTTCAAAATAGATCCAAGCTGAACTTTATGCTCAAGGAACATCAGTGTCAGATCGGAACATCCTTCACTGTTTGAGCCAGAGGACAAATCATTAAAAAAAACAGACTGGAGTATGCCAAACTACATGCTGACGAGCCACAAAGCTTCTGGGACAATGTCCTGTGGACAGATGAGACAAAAATTTAACTTTTTGCCAAGGCACATCAGCTCTATGTTCACAGACGGAAAAATGAAGCATATCTAGAAAAGAACACGGTCCCTACTGTGAAACATGGGGGAGGCTCGGTTATGTTCTGGGGCTGATTTGCTGCATCTGACACAGGGTGTCTTGAATCTGTGCAGGGTACAATGAAATCTCAAGACTATCAGGGGATTCTAGAGAGAAATGTGCTGGCCAGTGTCAGAAAGCATGGTCTCAGTCGCAGGTCACGGGTCTTACAACAGGAAAATGACCCAAAACACACAGCTAAAAACACCCAAGAAGGGCTAAGAGGAAAACACTGGCCTTCTATGAGCCCTGATCTCAATCCTATTGAGCATCTTTGGAAGGAGCTGAAACGTGCTGTCTGGAAAAGGCGCCCTTCAAACCGGAAACAACTAGAACAGTTTGCTCATGAGGAGTGGGCCAAAATACCTGCTGAGAGGTGCAGAAGTCTCATTGACAGTTACAGTAATCATTTGATTGCAGTGATTGCCTCAAAAGGTTGTGCAACCAAATATTAAGTTGTGGGTACCATAATTTTTGTCCAGGCCTGTTTCATGCATTTATTTTTTGAATAATTCCGTTGAAGCATGGATGAAAAGTAATGTCTGACTTTCATTGGTCAACATTTATATGATTTTTAATTCATTATTACTTTTGTCAGATTAAAGTTATTTCTGTGACCATTATGAGTTTTTCTTTGATTTAATGAAGGGTACCAACAATTTTGTCCACGTCTTTACATTGTCAGTAGGAGCAGTGTCAATTTCTGAACAATATTGCACACTTTGAACACAAGGCAATTCAAGGTGCTATACATAATTACAAAAATGTAAAAATTAAAACATAGAATCACTAAAAGAAGGCATAAACAAACATTTATATAAGCCAATTTATTTTGAAACTTTAAAAAACGGATGAAATACAAGAATCAATTGAAACATTTAGCAATAACAGTAATTAAATGAAAAGAAAACATTTAGTGATTAGACCATAAGGAAACATTTATGTCAAATTATGAAAATTAAAAACAGAAAACATTTAGTGACTGACAAAAGCGATAACAGCAATTAAAAAGAGCAATTAAAAGCGATCTATTGAGAAAGCTGGACTTGTGTTGGGCTAGTGATCTTGGGAAGGGCTTTGCTGTAAAAGATAGCCATAGAAAAGTAGCTATCTTTTCAAAGTCCCTGTCGAACAAATGCGCATGAGGCTCATCTATATTACAACAATTTGACCCATCATTGAAAGGACTTTTTTTATTATTTGTATTATAAGTATTATTTTTAGACTACTGTGTTACCTGATCATATATTTGTTTACATCCATGTTCTATCTGGCTGACAGAAAAGTACTTTTTGATATTCATTGCCTTTTCCATTTACAAACTAGTTTGAACCAAACACTGAGATTATTTCCTCTTGTAAAGGATTTATAAATGCTGGGAGAATGTATAGCTTTTGGTATAGTGTATATAATATTTTTTTCACACTTTCATTGTTTATGTTGAAGTCCATGCAACAGCAGTCATTCAGGGGTTTTAATTTGTAAACGGGACAACATTTTCTGATTTGATAAAAGGTGTGGTTTTGTTTTTGTGACTAACGGCTTAAAATGCAAGTTGTGAAAACCTAGTTTTAATAAACTGCCAACATGTGAATTAAGATCATGATGCCAGAGTTCTAGATTGTGTTTTTACATTATTATAAATGAAATCCTGATAAGACAGGTTGGCCTTTAAGGTTGGTGCATTACGTAATAAATGACATGAGCAAACTTGAAAGACATGTCACAGGATTCATTTTGTTCTAATAATGTGGCCACATGTATTCCCAGAACACATCAGTGCTTTCTCATTGTGTTCTGACTTTGCTGAGGTTTAAATAGAATTGCATCAATGCAGAAGAAACAATTTCATTACTAGATTTTATGCACTCAGTACGTTTACATGTGTGTTACGCCACAGTATGTAAAAACTCCGCATTCAGTAATAAAACATAAAATGTAATAAAATTGTCTCTTCATATTGTAATAAAGCCGCAGTTTGTAATAAACTGCCACATTATGTAATAAACATCCCCAACGCATTATGTAATGCATTTTGAGGCATTATGTCCTAAGTTATTACATTTTGAGACAGTTATTACAAAATGCACTTGACACCTATGTATTTTCAGGAAAATGTAATAACATGGGGCATTATGTAATCAATTTACAATACAATTTAAAAAGCAATTTTGAACAAAATATCCTAATGTAGCTGTGGAGTTTATTACAATCGGATCATCACAGTGAATTGTTTGGAGACTTGTGTATATTATTGTTCTATTGGACAATAGTCCTATATTTTGTTATACTTTTAAAATACAAAACGAAAAATAATTGTTAGTACAAAATAGCCCTTACCCTGTAAGATCAAAGTCAATGGGAGACGATTTGCTGCATCTGGTTTGTGTTCTTAGTGTGCGACTGAGAACACTCGCTGCATTGTTTACTATTTGCCTTGTATTCGTCTTTACTGACTCTGTCCAGCCAAGGATGGGCCTGTTCCCACTCATCTATCTCTCTAAGTGTTTTCGGGACGTCTTTAAAGCTGCTGCATGGGAAGCGCCAGTGTGTTGTGTGTGTCTACCTGATCAATCTAGCACTAGCAAGCCACAACGCAAATAATTTGCGGTCCCTTTAGATCTTGCCACCACAACAGTTTTGCTGACTGTAGTTGGGTGATTTTTATTTTATCTTTACATAGACTATATAGTTAGAATTAGGCTATTGAAGCCTATGACCGACACACATATTTGACATTTATGAAAATATGGAGCAAATAGCATTCCTAATTAGTTCAAAATGGGATGCTATTGATAAAATCTACTCAACTCTACGAAGCACCGGTAAGGGTCAACCGGGGTGTCCTGCGGAGACGTATCCGGCGGGCTACGTGCTGGACGCTTGGACAAAGTTTCAGCCCGTCTGTCTGTCAATACTCTCCCAAGAGGATGCTGAAGATATATATCTATTCGCAATCATGGTGATCGGATTTCTGCTGATTGGAATGGGCAGTTACTGGAACTACCGTAAAATGGAGCAACAAAGATCTGAAACACGGTCGAGATTGGTTACTGTTCTGGAAGCGATTGGACGGCTGAAGGAACAGCTGGATGCGTTGATTCGTGCTGACGGGACTCAGAACCAAATGCTGGGGGAGCTGGGATGCAGAACAGACACTGTAAGAGGCGATCTGGCCGGCGCTCTGGGACTCATCCGCAATTTGTCATCGGACTTGGAGAAACTGTCGGTGCGGATTGGGGCAACTGGAAATTAATTGGATTTGGAACTATTAATCTGGGAATTAATTTGGATTTGGAACTTTAATTTGAACTACAATTTGGCTGAATTAGACTAAAAAAGAAACCACTGACAGACTGAAGGGACAGGAAATATTTGATCTCTCCCTGAAATCCAAACAATTTATATTTTGGCTCCCATGAAGACCTTCAACCTGGTCCTAATCAAATGTCCCTGAGAAGAATGTCAACAGAGTCTCCTCTCCCCCGTACACGTGCATCTACTGACGCACACACTGACATGGTTACACACACTCACATTCACACACACCGTCTCGCTGTATCCTCATTTTCTCTCCTGCAACATGAAGCTGGATAACAGCGCGCCTCGACGGCAGCGCGTTACCCTGTGGACTGGAGCTCATACCTGCCCATCCTTCCTGATGTGTCATTGTTAATGTCTGAATATGTGCTTAAATGTTTGTTGGTGTGGTTTTTTCTATCACCTGCGTTGTGAGTGCTGTACGGACCCACAACACAGTTGAGCGTTTTTTCCCACTCACCGTGGAACCCTCCCCTACCAGATGTTTACTTCTCTATGTTTCATAAACGGGAGCGCCGCTTGGTGGCTGCATGCCCAACAGTGACCTGGATCTGTTTGTTGTTGTTTGTAATGATCTTGGACAGGTTGTACTGTATCTGTAAATTCCTTGTATGTATCATACTTGTATGTGTCATACTTGGCGATTAAAGCTGATTCTGATTCTGATTCGGATGCCACATTTAATCGTCAAATAAGGGACGATTCCGTATTATAAGGGACGTTTAGCAACCTTATATAATAGGCATATGGCTTCTAAGACAAATGTAAGATGCTAATCAGTGCATGTTTGGACTGAAGAAAAGGCAATGGGTTACTGTGAATATTATGCTTTAACTCCATATGCTTCACTCCTGCCAGCCTCAGTTTACTGCCTGAATGTAGCTAGAAGCTAACCGCTGTTAGGCTAACACGTAGGGACGCATGTCGCCATCTATCGTTGGGCAGTCAAACGTATACTTCATTTAATAATTAGATTTTCTGAGTGACATTTAAACTGGGATTCGGCTCGCTACAGAGGGCAAGCCCTTAGTCCGATTATTCCAAAAGGCTCGATTTAGCTGTGCATTTTAACTGAGTGATAAAATGTGAGCTATTTCTTTGAAATGATCAAAACCTTCACTATCATAACATGATGTAGTAACTAGAAGGCATTTCATCCGAAGTTTGTTTTCTCTCAAATGGCTGTGCAACTGCATGTGGGATTTACTGGTTCCTGTTTCGATCAGTATTCCAAAGAACAAAGCAACTCAAGTGAAAGTGATGTTCAGAAAAGAGCCCTGCACTGGAGCCCTAGGCCTCAGGGTCCCGCCCACCCGAGGGCAGGGCTTTGGGCCGACGACCGTATAATTACCTTGGACGGGCACTCTTATTTTTCATTCGTCCTTACGCCGAGCCCCGCCCCCCTTAGTTACTGTTGCCATGTCCGACAAACAAATTGTCAAACACGACTAGCGTCACAACATCGTTACCGTTACTGGGGATGTAAAGTGGGGTTAATACAATGTTGCTGAATGAAACACAGCGCTCTCAGGCTTTCTGACAGTCACACTTCAGCTGTAGGGAGAATGCAGGTGTCGGTGATGATGACGCCGCTGCAAATATGATGATTTGGTGAGTAGGCAGATACTCTCAGTTCTCTTGCTGTCTGTATGCTGTAATAAACTTGTTGTGAACTTAGTTTTAAGTTGGATTTTAGGTGGACATTCATTAAAGCAGACACTTCCCGTTTCACCCAGAAATGCGTTAGTAAAACGGCTTCATCGCCAGTCACTCCTGAGGGCGGTGGGTTTGGTTTTCAATAAATCTCCTTACATCGAAGGAACTTGACACACAGAGGTTACTTATTATTTTGTTAATGTAAACTAAGAGAGGGAGTGGGAGTGGGGCCGTCCACACTTTTTTTAATCCATTGTAGGCATAGCTCACGTTGTTTTTTTAGCTTTGGGAATGGAAAAACACATGGAAAAACACATGGAAAAAATACAACTCCAGACAATTTCTCGGTGGTATCTGAAGAGCATGAACAACACCAAGGGTAAAGCTCTGTTCTACAGTAAGTTTAATGTTATTACAGAAATCTAGCTTGTTCAAGCCAACATATGCCCCATAAGTATACCTTAACATACTGAACAGCTCGGTTTTTTTCAGTGTGTTGTTTGCAAAGCTGTCATATGACAGCAAAAAAAAGTTTCATCACATCTCCAGAGACATTTTGAATGGTCATGTGGTGGATCAAATGGAGAACCTATTTTAACCTGCTATTTTATGTCCACTTTGATCTGTCAGAAACCATTCGTTTATTCACAAAAAATTAGAATGCTGTTTTTTTTTTTACTGCAGAACGTTAGCATTTTCAGAGTGGCAGATTCAATTTACGAACGCACCCTTTGAATAGCGTTCTATCACGCTAAAACATTGTTATGGTAACTTTAAATGAAGTCAGCCTTGATACAGGTTCGGGCCTGAGAATTCTGAAAACCTTTTGGACCGGGCCAGGCTGGAGCTCCATCCCCTCGGGCCAGGGCCAGGGCCGGGCTCGAGCCCAAATAATAGGCCCGTGCAGGGCTCTAGTTCAGAGCAGCAAGAGTGGGCCCAGCTCTCTTTTACTCTATGGAAATGTACAATTATAATTATGCTCTCGTCGTGGAGGCTAAGAAACCTGCAAATCAAAAGAGACAAGAGTGATCGATTTTATTAGTCTGTAGGGGATTCTCATTTGTACTGTGTGGGATTCCGATAAACTGCACATCCAAAAATGATAAACTAACCCAATTATCTCAAAGTCATGCTTATTAAAATATGTAGACCACTACAGTCTGTAAAACCATTCCTTACTGTTTTAGATTAGTCTATCCCTGTAGAGGAAGTGTGGAACTGCTTGATGAAGTGAACACAACCACTAGCATTAGGAAAATACTTAATTGGCTTGTTTTAGCAGGAGCATTAATGATTAAAGCCCATTTTCAACTCAAAACTATTGATGAAGAAAAATTATATGCAAAACTCTTTGTAACGTTGTAGAGTATGTTTTTTTCCTGGATTTAACTGGTGAGAGAGAGAGAGAGAGAGAGAGAGAGAGAGAGAGAGAGAGAGAGAGAGAGAGAGAGAGAGAGAGAGAGACATTAGGTTGCCCACTCAGACTCTGTTTGACTTAAACTGGTAACTGTTATACATCTAACACTATTAGCCAAACATTTCCGTAAAATCTATTTGAATCAAATTAGAAATGGCTAAACAAAAACCCAGGAAAACTTTGATTTGTTTTTGTGACAATTTGTTACACCTGTTAATTTAAAAAAAAAAAATAGACTCCTAAAAGCCACCATTTACACATTTCTGGTGACTTCACAAAATGCAGGCTGTATCCAAAGTTTGGCCCGGGGGCCATATGCATCCCTCCGAATGATTTTTTGCAGCCCTTGACCACAATTCAAGAATTATATGAAATTGGTTTCCCAACTCAGGGAAATAATGATAATGATGGAAGTAAAAATGCAAAAGAAAATATCATGATGTAATTTTTACTTATGTAACGCCTATAAAAAAGCTACAAATTGACAGCTTAGTATGGAAAATGCAGGCTGTAACAAAAATTATTCTTATTTTATCAACAGTTTCACCCCCTATTTAATTTGATAGTAAATAAGATCACTAATATTTGGTGACTTTCACTGAAAACTAGAGTTGGGCACACCTAGTTTGGCAGAAAGCAACAGTGACACATAGCCTATCTTTGTTGATGAAAATAACAGAAAAAAATCTAGACAAGAATAATAGTTCTAAAGATGCTGCATACCAGAAACCTGCAAGATGTTCTTAGCTTTTCCCATCTAAAATGATTTTCAGACCTGTCAACTGAAAAGCTGCTGCTGCGATTGGCATTGAACAAAAAGATGAAAGTGTAAAAACTTCATTGAAAGTGAGTAAATTGTTTTAATGCATATATTTTGAGTTTCATTGAATATTTCTTTTGTACTTTACATTTTTGTTTCAATTTCAACACAGATTTTTTCTCTACATTTATTTTAGGTTCAAAATTAAGATTCTCAGTTAAAATTATATCTTTCAATGCCAATTTTTATTTTCACTGGCAATATTTATTTTCAGTTTCATATAAAGCTGTTATCATTCCAACCCCATACTTTTTGCTCCAAAGATGCATCATAATTCAATGGCCAGATTCCGATTATTTTCCATTAGTGCTTACAATTATTTCTGGGATCCAATTTATCATATATCATAACCATCTACAACACCACATGGACAATTATATGATATTTTGCTAACAAAATTCATACATTTCATTCATTCATACATTACATAAAATATGTAACTTGTAAATTTCCAATCTTTAATAAGATACCAAAAACATTCAGGTAGTTTCATAGCTAAAATCTGATTTTAATATTTTTGTTAAAGATTAAATTCCCTTCAGTTATTTAACATTTTTCTATAATTCATTCCAGTCCTAAGATGCTCTGCAGACAACATGTTATGTCTGAAATTTTGTGTTAGCGTGTTTTACCATTTTACCATGTGTATCTGATCAGAGTAAATTAACTTTGTAAAATAATTCTGGTTGACCTGTTAGAGTAATTGTTTAAATAAATATGTCTAAGTTGTACAGCTAATTTGCATTCAATAGAGACCATGATAAAGTGCAGTGCATTTTCACAATATTATTAAAATATGGGCATCTTATGACCAAGCAATGACCCTTGTTCTCGAGAGCAGCAGCTATAACAAATCTTACTATGGAATACGGTAACTGTATGGAGTACTGTACACTGCAAATGTTTACTCTTTTCAATACCAAACAAAAAAAGAACATTCACAGGCATTTTAGCCTAATAGAAATGAAGTCTTTAACAGCCATGGACTTGACTGGTAGGATGTTTTTATTC
The DNA here is from genome assembly GCA_028564705.1 of Apricaphanius iberus. Lineage (NCBI taxonomy): Eukaryota > Metazoa > Chordata > Actinopteri > Cyprinodontiformes > Aphaniidae > Apricaphanius > Apricaphanius iberus. Next base: position 143,709 of record JAPXFQ010002458.1, on the reverse strand, counting down.
CCATTTGTCTGTGGTATTTTATGAAATAGTCCATACTTAACATCTCAGCTGTACTGATATTGACAATGTTCATTTGTGACTACTGGATAGCATCTTTAAGCATAGTTTATATATCAGTGGTGATAATTTAAGATGAAGCTTTCAGTTTGTTTATTTGAACATAAAGCAATGTGAGTAAACTTTAACAGCCCTTAAAGCTAATAAAATTTGGTTTCATATACACAGCACGTCTATCCTCTCCGAGATCAGCATCAGGAATTTTAAAATCACTCATTTGTTTTTCCCTTCCATTTTATATTAGTATATTTTACAGATGGTTATGTTAGAGATAGGTACATTCTGTACACTTGTAGTTAGCAGAGAACACAGGATTCAGTGAAGCACTCATTGCAAACAAGCCAGAGTCTACAGTTCAGTACCTATAGTTAAAGCAATACCATTGAACAGTAGTTTCAACATGTTGCCTGAACACATAACAAGCTATACTCAGAAAAGCAGAGCACATTTTTAATGTAAAAGCTTTTTTGGGGCGAGGCTAGAAGGAAGACACACAATTATGTTGATAATTAATATGTGACAATTCCACTAATGATGAACATATCCCGTGTCTTTTAGACCGACAAGACTTAATTAGCTTTCATAAATTCTTCACAACTCACAGATACTGTGTATATACACATTAGCATAATCTTACTGTGTAGCCACAGCAAATAATGGAAACTTACATTTGGGAGAGCAGAAGTTAAATCTAGTAAGTCAAAGTTTAGTTGTACAGAACCAACATGTTTGGTAGTTGCTGAATGTGCAAGTTGTCCCATCTATAATGATTAGACATCTTTAATCTTCATCATAGCTACACTTCAACTCTGAAAGGCAGGATGTAAAAAATACCCCAAGGAAATAACATTGCATGATTTTAAAGAATTATTGTGTATAAGGGTGCAGAAAAAAAATATTTAGCATCTACAAAAAAGCAAAATTCTGGCTGCCACACACCTGTAACTTCTTCTATTAGAAGCTCTTCTATCCTCCACCCATTATCTGTATTAATGGCACCTGTTTGAACTCATTAGCTGTATAAAAGAGACCTGTACACTACTTCAAACACTCTGGATTTGTAAAACAAATCCTGTGTCTGTGTGACGTTTTGGTCGATTTGAATAGTTGTACCCTCTTTGGAATCAGGGCCTATGGAACGAAGCGGTACTCCTCTACGAGCTCTTCTGACAGTCTGTCCACCACGGGCGGACTGGGGTCATAATTCAGTTCGGCAATTTGATACCATCCCAGGCCACCACCACCCAATTAACGCAAAACACCTAGAGTTAGTTAGGTTGGGAGCCTACTTATTTGAAATGGTAAAATCATAAAAGAAAGACTGCCCATACGACCTCACAGAATATTTATGTTTGTTTGTTTTCCCAACAAATCTATTCTGCTGTAACTGTCATAGCGTCAGGGCTCTGCCCGTAATTGACTATTATCTACACCTGTCCCCCGAATCAAACTCACCTGATCCCTATTCCCTTCTTACCACTTATTTAAGACCCAGCTGGTGCTTCATTCCCCATTGGATCATTTATGTTGTTCTCTCCTGATGTTGCTGCCATCCTCATGTGGCTCTATCCTCTACTATAAATCCTCATCTGTAACTGGGTCCATCATTAATATAACAACACACTCTAACAGAAATAACCTGTAAATGTAAAGCCAGCACATGTAACAAGCTAACATCAATCCTTGGTTACCTACTAAAATACAGAACAATGGTATTTGGATGTGGTAATGAGAGTAATTCTGAAGTATCAGCTAAAACCCTGTCCTCAGTCCTGTCTGGTTTCATCCATCAATTGGTCTTTTTTTCTCTTAGCAGTTTCTAATCTCTACTTACCTGTGAAGACCCTCTGTCATCTCCCCTGCTTCTGGGCTCTGGTGTAGAGCGCGGATCGGGCCACATTTTTTTTTCCGAGACCGGCCCGTGTCCAATAAAGCAGTAACCGAACCTGACCCAACCCCAACAGGCATTTGTTTCCGAGCCTGACCCGACACAGGTGCGCACGATTTAACAAACCAAGGTTATTGGTTTTTTACGCCTGAACAAACCCGTTTGGTGCCGGTGCAGGGAAGAGCAGCAGTTGCTGCGTTCAAGTGTTTCCATTTAAACACAACACAGTTCTTTAATTAGCAGGTTTAAAAAAATAATAATTCAATTGAAAAATAAAAGTGCCTGACCCTGGCCCGTATCTGAGGTAATTATACCGTCGTTGGCCCGAAGCCCGGTGTTCTGAATAAACAACATACCCATCAGAACGACATACTTTTGGTTAATGCGCATGCGCAGGAGTAAAAAAAACAATCCATACTTTTCCCCTTGGTGCTTAAAATCATTTCAAATCAGGGGTGGAGCTATGGGTGAGCCTGGATGGGCACAGGACCACCCAGATTGACAGTTTGCCCATCCACCAGAGGCAGGGCCAGGGTAGCTTGGGGTTGCCATAGCAACACAAAGATTTGGCCCTGGCAGCTGTTTAACAACCCCAGTTATGTTGTAACAACAATTACAATTTTAAATGATTAATTTAATGAATGTGCAATGTTTTTAACAGTAATAAAAAGACAATAACTTTTATATCTGGTATTAATTATGATCATACAAAAAACTTTCCAGTTATTTTGCTTGTTGGAGTTGTAATTTGGTGTTTTATATAAAAAACAAATTTGCAACTGCTTACTAACACTACACAACTATTAAGCTACTGCAGAGAAAATATCCTGGTGTCATCCCTTACTCAGTGAGGTTGATGATTTTTTTTTAAATATATAATTTTATCTTCTTTTTTTTAACAAAATAATGTCAACAACATCACACAGCCATTGAAGAGGAGTGGACCAACATTCCACAGGCCACAATTGACAATCTGATAAACTCTATGCGAAGAAGATGTGTTGCACTGCATGACGCAAATGGTGGTCACACCAGATACTGACCGGTTATGAGTCCCCAGACCCCCAATAAAGCAAAAAAACTGCACATTCCAGGGTGGCCTTTTATTGTGGGCAGTATAAGGTACACCTGTGCACTAATCATGATGTCCGATCAGTATCTTGATGTGGCACACCTGTGAGGTGGGATGGATTATCTCAGCAAAGCAGAAGTGCTCACTATCAAACATTTAGACGGATTTGTGAACAATTTTTGAGAGAAATGGTAATATGGTGTATCTGGAATGAATTTTAGATCTTTAAGTCCAACTCATGAAAAATGGGAGCAGAAACAAAGGTGTTGTGTTTATATTTTTGTTGAGAGTACTTCTAAAAACATCTTTCCCTGCCACCCAGAGAGTGGATGGCGACATACCAGGGAGGTCATTAAGTTCCAAGTATGAAGCCCATTCGTTTTCAATATATTTAATAAATTCTCTATCCTTAAGTAATGATGTATTAAATCTCCAATTTTTGTATTCAACGATTGCTTTCCTATTTTCTAGATTTAAAGAAACAGGAGCATGATCGCTGATAATTATAGGATGTATCTCAGTGTCTGGAATGTCATTCAACTATGAGCTGCTGACTAAGAAACAGTCCAATCTAGAATAAGAATAGTGGACATTTCAGAAAAAAACTGTATTTCTTGTTGTTGGGATGAAGAGATCAGCATGCATCGCAAAGTCCATAATCGCTCATGTAGTGTTTAAATATATCTATGGATTGCCAGCTGCGCTGATTCCCTGGTGTACTGAGCCTATCTATTTCCTCATTTAAACACAAGTTGACGTCCCCCTCGAAAAGAAGTGAGAAATCCATGTGATTAGCTAAAACCGAGAAAAAGGTATGAAAGAATGAGGGGTCGTCAACGTATGGGCCATATACACTAACTATACATAACTTGTGGTTATGTATAAATAGTTTTAATGTTATAAATCTACCCTGTGGATCTGTAACTGTGTCTATTATTTTAAAATAAGTGTTTTTATCTATTAATAATGCTACTCCTCGTTGTCTAGAGTTATAGCATGAACATAATGCATTAGGATACTCCAGTGATTTTAAATCATTAGCAGTTGAGCTTGATTTATGAGTCTCCTGTAGTAAGACGACATCTGCCGTCAATCTTTAAAAATGGTTGAAAATCTTAATCCTTTAATCTCTAGAACCAGATCCATGAATATTCCATTCCATTTTAGAAATTTGAGAGAATTCATAGAGCTAAGATAAACATTAAACATTTACTATCGCGAAGGATGAATATAGGTGTAGTCTTGGTTTGTCCATGGAGTTGCCTGATTGAAAATCCAGAAGCAGAGATAAAGAAAGAGGCATAAAATACCAATACAGGTGTGTAAAGAATGAGAGTATAATGGATACTACTACTCTTAACGATGCTCCTTATCGATCAGGTACTTTATCGATATCCTTATCTGTACTTTTTTTTAAAGACTAAAACAAAAGAGGAAAAAACAAATAACGAACTATAATTGTTTTATTTTTTTAATAACTGGACCAGCAAAGCACAGAAAATAAATAACTACAAAATAAAAATAAATTAATTAATTAATAAAAACACTACATAAACAAATTATTTTTTATATCAAACAATAAAAATACTATGTTTTCTATTTAAAAAAGTCTAAGGTTTTCAAATAAAAATTATCAAATATAACTTCCCTATAAAACAATGCGAAAACTAAAATGAAAGATTTTGAATACTAAAGTGTATAGTAAAAAAGAATCGCTGAGAACACTGAGAACAATAGAACATCCACCCATCGATTTTCTGTACTGCTGCATCCTGCTGCAGCACTCAGGTGGTCAAAAAACGATCTGTTTGTTTTGTATTTTAGCAAGGTGTTTGGTCAAATTACTTATGTTCTGGCCTTTGCAAGCAAAGCTTTTATTGAATTTGTGACAGAGTGCATTGTCGGCATCTATTTTTGCAAAACGAAACCAAAGTTTGGTTTGTTTCATTCGCTCTGCCATCGTGTCTGTAACTACCATTGGTGAGCGAATCTTGCATTTAGAGCACAGCCAGCAGTCACTCCTTCCACCATCAGTTCCCGCGTCATGTGTTTTTTAAGGGGGAGCGGGCGGCCAATGCAGTGTTTGGCTTGTGATTATATCTACCGCAAAAGATGACTATGACCTTAATTTTAACGTTTAGAGGACCGATAAAGCTGAAGCTTATTGGTCCCGGTCAACCGTCAGAATAAGCCCTGGGGCTAATTTAATACCGGGTTTCGGTACCCATCCTTACAAAGTATGCTAGATAGACAGAACACTGGCCCTCGAGCTGTTGGGACCTTCAGGCCTACACTGGTGTTGTTCCTCCTCCCTGACTGATTTTTCTATTGTGAAAATGAGGATATGAAATTGTGTAAGTAAAATGTTGATATTGAATTAGGATGAGTAGCAGTGAAATTACTGTGATAATTAGCCTCAAAGTCCCTTTTGTGACATTTTTTTTCTTCAGCTGCTGATATTCTCTTTTCACCTGTGTAGACCCTCCCTGACCCTTCTCTATTGCTCTTTATTTAAATATGTATTTTAAATATGTGAACAGTAGTAGTTAGCTTAAATTCTGCACATGAATGAAAGATAGTTTGAATTATTGTCAGCATGAACCGAATAAAAAGGGATGTAAAACACGCAATCTTAGAATTGTTAACTAGCTTAACGTGATATATAGACATGTAGTAACAGGTCAACTATTAGCTGCATTATTTGCATGCAACAACATAACTCAACTTACAGCTAGTTTGGAAAACACTGTCAAAAGCTTTATGCCTTTTGCTCGCTCTGGATTGGTTGCTAAACATGCAGCCCCTGTCTGTGGAGCAGATTCAATGCTGCCTGCATTAGGTTGTGTATGCTTGAGGTGCAACTAAAGACGGGTAGGAAAAATAAATTAGCGCATATTAGCAGATTAAACGGCTGAAAATATTTGCATGGAACAGAGGGCACTGACACAGAACGTGCCAGGGATATTTCCCACAAGTATCCCGCATCTGTAACGCCACTGTCCAATGGGGCAGACGCTATAATGAGCCACAGGACAGACTGTGTATTTAAAAATCAATCAACACCCAACCTGACCATCTGCAATTACCAAGCAGTCCAATTCAGCGGCCAGGCCACCAGAAAATGTCTTTGCTCTCCCGACGGTCAATTTGCCACCGCCGTCCGCCGTACATCTATATCCTGTAGCACAACAGGAAACCTTATCAGTATCTAATAAAATACTATGGATAAAACGCACTTTTCAAGGTGAAATGTGGTAGGTATGGAAGATTTTTCTTTTGACTGCTGTGATTAATAATCCTCTTACATACAATCGCACCTTTCCTCAATAACGAAAGAACCTTTTAAATCACCGATACACAATAAGTGGCTTAGTTATGAGCAATATTAATAATGGTTCATATAGCTATTAATAGTGACGAGCTCCCCCTGCTCAGCAGAGACAAATAACGAAAATTAATGTCAGTCTCAACCAGGGATGCACTGGTATCGGTGTTGATACTGTTCTTGTGTACTGTATCGTATTGGTTAAAGTTAACTGATACCATGAACTGATATTTAAAATGTGAAAACTGCAATAATTTCACTAAAAAAGTATTTTTTACTTGAAATTTTACTTTTCCTGTCATTTTTTTATCAACAGATATATATTTTTTCTAATTCACCACCATTTGTTGTAACAAGCAGAGAGGAAAATAAAATCTGTCTTCCAATTTATTGCATTTTTGTGTGGTAGAAGTATTGGCATTGGGAATCGGTATTGGCAAGTACTCAGATCCAAGTATTGGTATCGTATTGGTTTGAAAAAAGTGGTATTGTTGCATCCAACCTGCCTTTTCCCCACGGCTCATAGTTTATGTAATTCAGTACTCTTTGGATCAGTATCGCATTGGTATCAGCAGATTATGAAACTCAAATTTCTGTATTGTCTCGGAAACGATACAATACAGATACAATACAACTGACTTTTAAGGTCAATCTGGAAAGATTTAAATACAGATTAAAGAAAGACGCTTCAAGTTTACACACTGGCTTCAGAAAATCACAATAAAAAGAAACAATCATGACCGACAAACTCTTCAGAATAAAGGTTATGTACTGGCTGTACGGGTGTAACTTTGGTGAAAATTTGAATATCTTGCAAAAGTTCCAATAATTCAACTTAAAGTGAAACTAAAAGATGATAAAGCCTCATCACACTTGATTAGACTGTTTACGGTTCAAAAATGTCTCTATTCCAATTTTATGAGATTTTGAATTTGAGATTTACATACTCTGTAAGCCATAATCATCAAAATTATAAACAATACTGGTTTGATATATCTCGCTTTGCTTCTAATGAGTCTACATCATATATTAGTTTCGTCTTTTATATTGATTTAGTTAAATAATTAACTTTTTTGCTCAATATTCAGATTTTTCAAGTTTCACCTGTGCATTAATCCTTCTTTATCTAGCTAAATACAGACAAAAACGTATTTTGGAGTATGACTGAGAATAATTCGGAATTATTCGTTTTATCTCAGTCCTGATACCTGTTTGGTTTCTATCAGAAACTGATGTCTTTCTCACCTTACCTGAAGATTCTGCATAATCCTCCCCGCTGCTTTGATTTCTCTCAAATATGTGGACAGTAATAATGAGCATAAAATCTACACAGAAATGAAAGAGGACTGGGTTTACTCCAAGCATTAACTAGCGAGTTAAGTAAAATTACTAACACTAGTATTGTTAACAAGTTTAAAACGATATAGTTACATGTGTTAACTTGCTATCATTTAGCAAATATTACCTGCATCCATCAGCAAAACACAAACTACAGCTTGTTTGGTAAAATCTTAGCAGAGTTTGAAGCCTTTTGCTGCGTCTGGCTTGTTGCTTAACAAGCTGCTTTGCTGCACCTATCTATGATTGATCCCTGCGTTAGCGTGTGCACTTAAGGTGCGTTTAAGGACGGCTTGTAAAAATATGTTACCGCACATTAAACGGCAGTAACAGCTGAAAAAAGTGAGGAGGACAGAGGGCACTGACATGGAAAGTGCGAGAGACATTTTCCACGCGTACCCCGTGGCCGTTTCGCCCATGGATAGGGGGTCAAATGGGGGGGGTCAAGGCTTTTTTTTCTGAGGGTTTTGAGACCCCCCAAGACCCTCCCTGGTGCCGCCGCAGCTTATACACTATATTCTATTTAGTTGTTAATTTTATAACATACAGAACAAATAAAACTTATATACCAGCATTGTTGCCCAGGCTTTAACATTTCTAAAGAGACATTGCACAGAGTTTAAGATCCATCATAAAATGTATAAACAAGATCAGTTCCAGGGCTGCACGGTGGCGCAGAGGTTAGCACTGTTGCCTTGCAGCAAGAAGGGGGTTTGTATCCTGGCCCAGGGCCTTTCTGCATGGAGTTTGCATGTTCTCCCTGTGCATTCGTGGGTTCCCTCTGGGTACTCTGGCTTCCTCCCACAGTCCAAAAACATGACTGTCAGGTTAATTGATCACTCTAAATTGTCCTTAGGTGTGGGTGGGTGTCTCTATGTGGCCTTGTGATGGACCGGCGACCTGTCCAGGGTGTACCCCGCCTCTCTCCCGTTGACAGCTGGAGATAGGCCCCAGCCCCCCACGACCCCTGGAGGACTAAGCGGTGCAGAAAATGAATGGATGGAAGATCAGTTCCAGGTTTGTAGAAACCAAGGGTCCCCTAACATGTTTTAACATGTTGTTATTGGGTTGACTCTGCCCCCTTCGGACCAATCCAGAGGTAGTCCAAAAAAGGGGGCTAGCTTGGCCCAGACAAATGTGGTGGAAATGCAAGAAAAACAGCCTGGTCCAGACAGAGCCGATCCTAATTGGAAAAGGGGCACAAGTGCAGTATAGAAGGAAATACATTCTGTTTAAGTCTTTTAACATATATTGACAAAAAATCGGGCTTAGCAATCAAAATAATCAAGCTGTCAGAAAGATGGCAGTTAAATCTAAAATTGTTCTTTTATATTTGGTTTGAATATTGCTCTGAGGGCTCAATCCATTCTGGGATCTAGACATCATGGGCTAATTAGGCTGATTTTGCTCTCATTGTGTGAGCTTATAGATGAACAAACACACTTGAATTGTACACATGGATGGCTTTAGATTTATTTTAGGGAAGGTTAATGTCCTTACTCTGAACCACAGCTGTGCAAATCACTTCTGTTTACCAACTGCCAATCACTGACACTAAGAGTCTGATATCTGGTATATCCATCTGTCAGAGATTCAGCCAGAACTCTGATCCTGCTGACTCCCTACTCTGCTGCAACACAGAAAAGTGCTGCTGTGGCTCTGAGATGAGCACATCTCTACTTCTGCCCTCTATTCCTGCTCCCCTGTATAGCTGTTGGCACAAAGAATTTGGTCATTTTGAGTTTTTGGTACAGACACATCATTTTCTTTCTGAAAAGCTAAAGGTGTTCATGTCAAAATATGCACAGCAAGTAATACCAATGGATTATTTATTAGTTCATCTCACTTTCTCATTCTTTGAAGAGACATTTAGTTTTAAGCCTAAACCTTAACAATAGTTACAAACAGGTGGCGATAACGGCAACAATGTTTTTGGCTTCTCTCCTTAAAATAAACCATCTCATAAACGTTTTGTGCTCTTTGTTTTAATTTCAAACCCTCCCTTCCATACCACGCTTCCTCTGCATAGAATCAACCCCCCGGACCCACACACACACATACACACATACAATAACATACATCCCCAACTATCATCCTATTTCCTGTATGGCTGGTGTAATTAATCTTTTATGACTTTATAATACATCCAATTATTGCACTCCTGTTAAAATCACAGTGCACCACCTGGAACCACTTTGGCTTTTCCTTTCTTCCAATTTGCCTACCTCATTGGCTTGCATATTCTCACAATAAATGGAAATGGAAATAACCAATCTTATCGAGTCAACACAGCAGGGAGGAACATTTCAGACTTGTGCCACAGAGGATGAAGTTCCTCATGCACTCACACTTGTATCACATGGAAATATTCTCTGCTAATTCATGCCAGCAGTGTCACTACATTAGATAGTTGATTTTTGTTGCTTTGATTCAGATGATGACAGAGTGATGCATAGACATTGAGGAGCATTTGCAGTCCAAGCTGAGATAAAAAGGGCCACGCTGCTACAGAAGGGCAACAAGTTGAAGTGTCTTTTTTAAACAAGTAGACTAATCATATCAGCTTTTCAGGGTAGCTGCTTTATATTAGAATGTTGCAGAAACATCGCCTGATGGGTGTGGGATTCCTATAAAGCTAAAAGATAAGAGAAAAAAACGAACTGATCATGAGCCCCCAAGAATGTGTCAAAAACCTTAGATCTCAAATTTTTATTTATTTATGTATAATAAGCTTTTAATAAATATATTTCTTCAGTTCAGTGTATTCACATAGGTTCAATTCACACTTTTTTGTCAAATTTCAGCTTAATAGGTCATAACAATCATGAGGCACACCGTGTTTAACAGCAAGTTAGAAGATTTTATTATTAAAAGAAATATGAAACACAACCTAAACAAACCAAGACATGATCAAAATCCAAACTTCGCCAAGAAGAAAACCAAAGGATTTCTGGACTGTCTGCTGTGGTATATTGTAGGACAGCCATTGGTGTGAGGAGCAGACAGGTTTTTCTATTGACTGGGAGAAGGATTGAGCCTAAGTGTTCCCAGTCAGAAGCTGATGCAAACCACATCCTCTACATCCGAGAGAAGGAAAAACAGATGTTTAAACAAGAAAAAATAGGAGTTGTCGGAACGTTTCTCCCCCCCCCCCCAGATGGTCTGGCATGGCATTAAGGACATACTGTGTAAAGGATCGGCTTGCCTACCTGTTCCAGGACATTTTTTGCTCTTCAGGAAGTACACCTTGGGGACGGTATTCTAATTGTGTGATTGACTTTATAAAATCAGGCTTGCCCCTGGCACTATTATCCAACAAACAACAGTAAGTCCGCTAGTAAATGGTTGGTTTTCAATATGCCTAGTTAATCTCTGACGTAAATGGAGAGCGTGATTCTGTGGAATAATCTTAAACATCGTCCTAATAATAGAAAACTACTAGAATGGCCACAAGCAGTCATTTTGACTGTTGTATTTAAACCTCCTTTAATTACCTTCCATGTTTACTACTTAGATAATAGAAATTTTAATTAGCCAAACAATGTTTGGCGATAACTACCAATTTATCTCTGCTTTCAAATTTGACAGATATATTTATCCGTGTTTGGCGTATATTATTAGAATCACAAGACTCTTAGCTTTCTAATTACATAAAACATGTATAACGTCATAGAACGGGCCATCATATCAATAACGTGTTGCGGCCCGCTACAGGGCGTAGCTATTGATCCATCATCGTCATCTCTATTCCTCAGGACCTGCACGGGCGGGTGGAGCGGTGCAGGAGCTTGTGGCCAGCCCAGTAAATTTTTCTATGTTACAAATCGATTCTGCTTTAGGGCACATTTTAGCATCTGCTACTGATTCACAGCAATTTGAATGCAGAAATTCTCAGAAATTGAACTGATTTTTTTTTAAGATGTTCTCTATCATCAGAAAAATGCCAGAAAAACATGTTAACATGAAAAACATTATTTTCAGTGGAGTGGCTTTTTAAAGGTGACTTAAAAGACTTTGATACTGACTGTTGACATCAATGACGGTGCGGGCAATGGTGACACAACCACATATTGGGTCTAGGGGACAATAGTTTTTTTTTACATAGAGCCTGTCAGGATCTAGCAGGAGGAGCTGTCTGTACATTTCTCTCCACAGGTGCTGAGGATTAAGCAGCAACAGGTGGAGCTCGTTACTGCAATCATCTTAGCAGTATTTAGAGGGAGCGGATCCACCAGACGGGCGTCAGATGATTCCGTTTCCTGGAGTGGTAACCCTGACCCTTAGCCTACGCTACACTCGATATTAGTCCATGTTCTTACCTTTGTTCCCTCCTGTGTTCCTCGTCTTAGTTCCTTCCGGACTCGCCGCCTCAACCCCAGACCATCTCAGGCTCTCCGAAGTTCCTTCTGTGAACCATCTCCTGATACCTGCCCTGGACGCTCGTCTTCCTGGGGTGCGGCCGCTCCTAACTTCCCTGCTCCACCAGCCTCACCGTTGCTGCTGCTCGGCTCCTGATCTTCTCCGCTCTCCCCAGCTGCCTGTGGAGAAGAAGGTTCAGTCAACATCATTCCCATCTTCCAGAATCCTGCTCCGCTCTGGTCCCTTACCTCTTCCTCCTACTCCGGTGTCCATTCCCACCCGTGACTCACAATCAACCTCCTTCTCCTCTAAGAAAACAAGTCATACAATCCTTTCTTCTAACTCACCTCCAGTCTTGTTTTCCAGCGTCGTCGTCAACATTTTGTCATATTTTCTGGGGTTATTGTTCAATCAATAAACTTTGTATAAAGCATAGTAATGAAGTTTATCATAGGCTTCACAGTGGCGCAGTGGTTAGCACTGTTGCCTTGCAGCAAGAAGGTTGTGGGCTTGTATCCCGGCCCTGGACTTTCTGCATGGAGTTTGCAGGTTTACTGATCACTCTAAATTGTACTTAGATGTGTGTGCGTGTATGGTTGTTTGTCCTGTCTGTCTCTATGTGTGCCCCTGTGATGGACTGGCGACCTGTCCAGGGTGTACCCCACCTCTTGCCCATTGACAGCTGGAGATAGGCACCAGCCCCCCCGCGACCCGTTGAGGAATAAGCGGTTCAGAAAATGGATGGATGGATGAAGTTTATCATAAAATGGTAATTTGTTTTAAACTCTTTTCCAGATAAAAGGGGGAAACACAATTTTAGTGTGAAAAACAGTGGGGAATGAATGAATGAATGAATGAATGGTTTATTGGCATTGTAACCAGTGGTAAAATGAAAGGGCCTTTCAGCACACCTTTCTGGAGAGAAAAACAGGTTGTGTGGATGTAATTCTTTCTCTAGAACAAACTGTCACACTCCCAACAAAAACCCAACAATTTAGTGTTGCACTCGTGGCAAAAGACAGTTCTAAACACCTTTTACTCAAAAGGACAGAATAAAGGTGCTTTCCAGACTTTTCAAATTTCAAATTTACGCAATTTTTTACAACCATCTTTAAGTGGAACAAAACTTTTTATCTTCATTTCATAAGTGGGCACAGCTTTATAGTTAGTTAGTCCACAACAAAGTTTTGATAAAAGGGATGGAGTACTCTAGTCCAAGACCTGACCTGAGACATGTTTAAGGACTCAGACTCCAACAAGTAAAATTTCTGTTCTTTGAATTAGCATGTAGCAGATTATAATGTTAGCTTGTTATATTAAATCAGATTACTGGACAATTGTGATAACTTTCCAAAATCTTTGTAAGGGTACGTGTGAAACGATTATGTTTTATTGTTTTATTTATATTATGTGTGTTGTAATTATTCTGCACATGATCCTGTATTAGCATAGTGATGGCATGGGGTACTGACTACAACTAATAAAAATAAAAATAAAAAAATAAATAAAAAACATTTGCATATATTATTCCTTAAATGTACACTGTGCTCTCTCTTTTTGGAATTGGAATGGAAGATATTTTTGGGGACTTGGCCTGTAGGACCTACCGACATGACTTGTGATTGGACTCAAACACCAAGGACTCAATTGACTTTGACTAGAGAGATGGTGACTGAACTACAGCACTCCCTTATAAAACAGTGGTAAAACATAGACAAATGTGGAAAAGCTAAATGGGTTCCCAACCGTATTTACAGAAAAACAAAATAAAGGCTTAACTTTCTATAATTCTCATTATTACATTTACATGGAAATATAATATACTATAATATAGTACCAAAGAGGATTTTAAGTAAGGAAGGAAGGAAGGAAGGAAGGAAGGACAGACACTTTTTAGGCTTTGGGATATAGAATAAAAGTTAGAAATCTAATTATTTCCCTTTTTTCTAATCTTATTTATCCTGCAAAATGGAATGTGTTGGAGCCTGGTGAATACTTCTTGGGTGACACAGTATTTCCACACCACTGGCCTACAGGGGCTGTGCAGTCTGCCTCTAGCCTACAGGTTTCATTAGCGGAATTCTGATTTGGAAGCAAGCCTGACTAATTCTTGCCACAAGTGGGAAAATAGGTAGAGGTCACTGGGAATCAATGACACTTTTTTTTTTCTTCTGCAAGGCCGATTATCCATCAGATTACAAAATGCCCCAGTCAGCCGCTCAGACAGGTGACCCAACCAATTATATCATGATGGCTCTCAAACCGGCATGTGTCTTCATTCTCCCAACTGTAACCAGAATAATGTATCTGTGAGGGACATTATTTCTGAACATCATAGGATCACCACAACAGAACCCGGCAATACTTTAATAGTGTAATACCGCTGTACGTCCAGTCAGCTGTGCTTTATGAAAACAGAATGCAGCCACTTTACACACTCTATATACTATACCATGTTCCATTCTCTTTTCCTTCTTTGTTCTGTCAAAGCTTTCGCAATATCCATTAAGCCAGTGGTCTATAGTTCTTCTCATGCATTAGGATTTGATGCTTGCATTTAGAAATTGCAAGACTTTCCACTGACCCTTTCACTCACAATTATGAAAGCAGTGCATTTGCTAATTTCCAAAGCTCAGTTACCAGCGTCAGTTTTGGTGAGACGCTGTGACAAACACAGGTATCATCTGCCTTAGTGGTGATAGCAGCCCTTGTTTCACCTTCTCTTGTGGAAACCAACACCTGGAGCTCCCTGTGAAAGACTAATTAAGTCCTTCATGCTATGACTCAGCTACATGATAAGTGGCTGAGCTGCAGAAGCCTCAAAGTGAAAGCTCTACCCGCAGGAGAGAATCATCAGCTAATTCTGTGATTGTCCTGTCTGGGATGACAGAAGATGCAATTACAGCAATTACTGCAGCACAAAGCAACAAAAGCCAAAATAACTCAGAGAAAGATTTCTATCCTCAGGCATCTAGTCAGTATTATAATTTAAAACCAAAGAATAGGTGAACTACAAAACACAGATTCTTGTCTATATTAAGGTTTATTATTATATTTTCTTTTTTGTAATGCAAGTTATTATTTATTTTATCTCTGGAGTGACAATAGAACATTTTGCATTTTCAGAAATCCTATGCATGTGAAGTCAGTGGCATAGCAAAAGAAAATAACTTAAGAATACCACAAAAATTATGTATATAATATAAGAGATGCAATGGTGTATAGGGGACATATAGATGCATTCATATAGCTGGAAAGCATACACATAGAGTAGGTGGAGTGATATATTTAATGTTGGATACATTAAAAAAAAGGTATTCAAACTGTAGGATCATCAGTCATGGCAATATGAGTCCAAAACAAGTCCCAGACTGGTGTCTCGGTCTTATTCCTGGTAATCTTTCTGTCAACCATAACTTCATATGTAGCTGTTTCAACCATACTATTTATTCACTCTTTTAGGTTAGGGGATTAAGGTGTTTTACACAATTTAAGTATTGCCCTGGCAGTCGTTGTAGTCCTTGACATGATTACAGCAAACTCTCCACTTGACATGTTTTCTATTTGGCTTCTGTCTCCTATTAGGCATAACCTGGGAGATAACGGTATTTCAGTCCCCAGCCAGTTGCTCAAACTGTCTAGGACCGTTTTCCAAAAAGGCTGAATGACAAGGCACTCCCAGATACAATGTAACACAGTGCCTGTCTTTCTGGCATTTCCAACACAAGTTATTGTTCATTATGCCAGCTCTGTTTAGTCTTTGTGGAGTCCAGTAGTACCTATGTGTTATTTTGTGTTGTGTAAATTTCCCTTTAGATTCCCTAATGAATTTCCCGTTGTTAGATATTCTCATCTATTCCTCCTCATCCATCAAACATCCCATGTCCTTCTCCCATATCGTTTTCAGGCTCTGACAGCCATCGCTGAGCAGTTGGTTTGTTGTTCTATAAAATATAGAGGCTCAACGCTGCTCCACAGGTAGTGTGAAATAATCCGTGATGTGGTTTCCATCTTATACTTAATCTTGGATGTAATACAGTTTCTGATCTGTAAATATTTCCAGAAATGTTCCTTTCCCCTAAGATTGTATTTCCTTTTTATATCAAGGACAAATAAACACACCATCCTTATATAGATCAGCAACATGACATAGTCCATTAAGGTGTCATTCCTTCCAATATACTGATGTCTTCTACATGCTTATCATGGTCTTATGTCACAGAGAATAATACATTTGTTTACAGTGTGATAATTTAAGCATTTTATGTATTTTGATCCAGATCTCTTTGTTGTGAGCCATAATAGGGTTCACGGCATTATGTAAAGACTGTGATAATCTATCAATGGGATTGAAAGGGAATGATAGCTTATTTTCAATAGTAACCCATTTCAGATGGTTGTCCCCATTCCAGTGTTTGACTAGTTTGGCCATTTCAAATGATACATAATATAATCTCAGGTCTGGCAAAGCCAGGTCTCTGTCTGTAGGAAAGTAAACTTTTCTGAGTTTAACTTTGGGTCTTTTCCTATCCCATAAAAATTATGTAATTATTGTTTCATACTGTTAAAAGATTTTAAAAAATACAGTTACTGTTAACATCATAAGCACATAATTAATTTGCAGTGAAACCACCATCTTTATCACATTAACCTTTCCCCATAATGTAAGATTAAGTTTCCCCCATTTATCCAAATTAGTTTAGATTTTTTGCAATAATGGTCCTTAATTTAGTGATGGTTTTTCCTCCACTCCCCTACTAAGTTTGATTCCTGTCATGAATCTGCACTCAGCTTCTCTCACTCCCTCATCATCATCCGCACCTGTCTTCAATCTCCAGCCACTGAACTCATGTCTTTATAACCCGTCACCTCCCTTCAGTCAGCGCCGGAACATTAAAGGAGTCAACTCCAGATGTCAACAGCTTGTGTGCCTGCCGTCTTTATCCTGATGCTTTGTTCCTGCTATCCAGATCACCACAATTTTCACTCTGCAATTTAATAAACAAATCTGCATTTTGCTTCTGCGTTTGGGTCCTTACCTTCCACTGCACATCCTGACAGAATGATCCGTCCAAAACAGAAGAACCCAGCGGAAGCTCCAGACTCCGACCTCCTACGGTCTCTCTGGTGCAGGCTGGACAAGATCTCCGGCTTCACCAGTCCCTCTGCTCGCCTCACTGCTCTGGAAGGATTACGTCCTGGACCTCAATCTCCCTGGTTCCGCTCCAGCCTCATCCCGGTGGATGTGGAAAATCTGGAGGAGGCAGCCGAATACGCTCTCCTTGCAGAGGAAGAAGAGATATCCCCTGCTCGGGAACGACTTGCTCATACCACCATTGGCTCCGTCTTTGGATCACCCGTGCCACCGATCCCCTCTCCGGCTGTCTTCGCTCCTTTTCCGACTGCTTCATCGAGGGCTCCCCCTGTTATAGCCAGTCGTCCAGCTGTTTCTACAATGCCGGCTTCGTCTGCCAGCCCAAAACTAGGTCCCCGTTCCGTCAGCGAAGACGAGCTGTTCGAGTTTTTTTATGGGGACAGACTCGAATACCTCTACTCCAGAGCAGAGCCAACTTGTCGCCGCAATCGTCCTCCCTCGGACTGGTCAGACTGGGAGGACATAAGGAGCAGTATGTGGAGCAGTAGACATCAGCTCTCGGCTCGCATAATGTACTCCCGGAAAAGGTGCGCGCAGGCATGAGCGGCCATCTCAGCCACGCAGCCGAAGGCAAGCCGCGCCAACGAGGAAGAGCGGTTTCCGGATCGGTGAAGTTGGCATCTGCTTCAGTCTGTTCGGCCCCGAAGTTGGCGTCTGCTTCAGCCTGTTCAACCTTCTCCTTCTTTCAGTCTCTGCTCCCAAAGCCAGCAGAGGCCCTTCAGTCCCTGTTTCAAGAGCCAGTAGAGCTCCTTCAGTCTCTGTTTCCAGAGCCAACAGAGCCCCTTCAGTCCCTGTTTCCGAAGCCAGCTGAGCCCCTTCAGTCCCTGTTTCCAGAGCCAGCTGTGCCCCTTCAGTCCCTGCTCCCAGAGCTGCTTGATTTGCCTCTGCCAGAGCTGCTGGATTTGCCCCTCCCGCCACCAGAGGTGCTGGATTTGCCGCCCCCGGAACCTGACATCCTCATTGCTGCAGTGTTCCTGGCCTGCACAGCTGTAGCTCTTCAGCCCGGGGCAGGTCATTTGGAGGACACCCACACTACCTCTTCGGCGCCCCATGCCGGTACCTCGCCTGGATCTTGGGGTCCCCATATTAGAGCTCCTGGAGGAGGTCAGGGATGACCCTCGTCTGCTGTCAGAGCTCCCGGAGGAGGTCAAAGAAGGCCTACCGCTGCCGTCGGCACAATTGCTGCCAGGGTCTGTGGCGGCTGCTGTCTTTTTAGGCATCACAGCAGCAAATCTTCAGCACCTGCCATACCAAGGTAGGCTGCTGGAGTCTCCTGTGATGGCCAGGAAGGACCCGACGCAGGCCACGGAGCGCCCAGGGTCAGGTCCGCCGGCCACGGAGTACCCAGTCTCATGCCCAGCTTCACTAGCCAGGTTCCTTCGTTCCCATCAGTGGGAACCAACCAGGTTCCGCTGTCTCCACCAACGACCAGCCAAGCTCCCCCGCCGCTGCCTCGTCCGTAAGAGAGGACCACCAGGCCGTCCGTCCATCTCCCGTCCCCCCAAGGGACATCCGTCCAGCTTCCCACTGGACCTCCAGGTCCCCAAGAGAGGACCGCCGGGCCGTCTGCCCCTCTCCCGTCCCGCCAAGGGACATCTGTGCAGTTTCCCACTGGACCTCCAGGTCCCCAAGAGAGGACCGCCGGGCCGGCCGCCCGTCTGCCGTCCCGCCAAGGGACGTCCGTCCGGCTTCCCACTTGACCTGCAGGTTCCCAGGTTTTAAACTGAAATAAATAAAAAAATAAAAAAACTGCAATACATTATATATATATATATATATATATATATATATGTATGTAAGTATGTTGCATTATGAATCACTGGCATGTGACTTGCCAAAATTCAAGACCATTTAACCTTTACCGCGAAGAACTAGAGAGGCACAATATAAACATTCTGTACACACCTACAAAACTCTAAATATGAAGGGAGGAGATCAGCATAACTGTCAGATGGCCTTTTTTCTTCAAATCACAACATTAGCAGCAGATGTTCTCCTTGGCCTGTATGTTTCAAAAATATCAGCATAGAGCAAATACCTAATCTGATAAAGGTTTGTCTAATCTGGCATATTGAACCTGAGTTACAAATGGGCAAATTATTTAAACATGATAAATCATGTCGATAGAGTTAACTCATGATTAATAAGAAACAATCGCTGATTAAAAAAAAAAAAGCTTACTTTACCGTGACAGATTTTTTTTTTTATGATAGTTCATTTGGGTAGACAAATATTTTGTATTTATTTCTGTTTCAAAATAGCACACACATCTGACCTCACATAGGAAACTTTTATCTTGAGGAAGATTTATTAGGAGGAACTTAATATAACAACAAAAAATGAACTCTTCAGAACATTTTTACATTAAGGTCCATATTTTAGATTAAAAACTTTTAACACCACTGTTCAGAGTAAACTATTTCTGATCCAAGCATGATGTTGATTTTTTTTTTAAACTTTTTTTTCTTTAAATAAGTGTTGCTTCAGAAAAGAATTACTGCTTGGAAGATGATGATTTGCTACGTTATTTTTCTCCAACAGTAAAAAGCTCCAAAGGTTCTGTGAGTTTGTCTCCCTATCAGCCTCTGGCACAGCTGCTATAAAAAGGACAGGAGGTGGGACAGAGCAGTGCAGACAAAAAGCAGGGAACAAAATGCGCCCAAATTGCTGTTGGGGATATTACCAAGAATGTAGTTATTTGGCTATTAATATTCAAGGGACTGCTTATGGCAGTAAATAAGATTAATAATTTATGGAAAATTCGTATTATTATTCGAGGCACCACCTATATCAGGAACTATTTTAATAGCCAAATGTCTATGTCAGTCTCATAATCTGAAGGAATGAATTCTTTACCGTCTATTGACCATAAACCTTGCAATATTCAATTCACTTTTATTTATATAGCGCCAATTCACAACAAATGTCATCTCAAGGCACTTACAAGAAAAGTAGTTTCAATACCATTATACAAATATTCCAATCAGTTAAAAGTTTTCTATGTAAGGACTCCCAGCAAATTGCGATGAGTCATCGACGTGAGGTTGTGCCCGGATCATGCAGACTCCAACCAGGTCACTTCCTCAGCAATCTCTCATACTGAGCAAGCATGTAGCAACAACGGAGAGGAAGACCTCCCCTTTAACAGGAAGAAACCTCCGGAAGAACATGGCTCAGTACAAGGGGTCATCTGCCACGACCGTCTGTAGGTCTGAGAAAATAGAGAAGAGACAGCAGGAAGGATGTTCGTTCCCTTTGAGCATCATCTGGACCGATGTTCCCATTCCAGCAGGGGACTTTATAGTTGAGAGGGTACAGGAACGTGTGGAGCTTCTATGGGGAGAAAAATACTGAGAGAAAACTGGGTTAACAATCGCAATAGCAGTAGAAAAAATATATCTTGAGAGTAGTAGAAGAGAAACTGGACTCTACTCTAACTGTAAGCTTTATTTAAAAGGAAGGTTTTAATCCTAGTCTTAACAATAGACAGGTTGTCTGCCTCATTGACTACAACTGGGAGATGGTTCCACAGGAGATGATCCTGATAACTAAAAGATCTGCACCCCATTTTACTTTTAAAAATGCTAGGAACTACCATTAAACGTGCAATATGAGAGCAAAGTGCTCTGTTAAAAACATATGGAACAATCAGATCTCATATGTATGATGGAGCTTGATTATTAAGGGCTTTGTATATGAGGAGGATCTTAAACTTTATTCTCGACTTAAGAAGGAGCCAATGAAGAGAAGCTGAAACAGTAGAAATGTGATCTGTCTTTTTAATATTCATCAGAACTCTTGCTGCAGCATTTTGGATCAACTGAAGGCTTTTAACTGCAGTTTGTGGGCTTCCTGATAATAAGGAAATATAGCAGTCCAGCCTTACAGTAACAAATGCATGGACTAGTTTCTCTGCATCACTCCTGGACAGGATGTTTATAATTCTAGCAATATTCCGGAGGTGGAGGAAAGAAATCTTAGAAATCTGTTTAATATGGGATTTAAATGTCATGTCTTGGTCAAAAATTACACTGAGGTTCTTTACACTATTACCAGAGGCCAAATAAATGCCATCCAGATGAAGTGATTGATTTAGCAGTTTCCTTTTTAAAGACAAACAACTTCTTTCTTGTCTGAATTTAAAAGTATACAATTCAGAGTCATCCAGGTTTTTATGTCTTTGAGACATGCTTGTAATCTACCTAACTGATTGGTTTCATCAGGTTTTACGGATAAAAATAATTGTGCATCATCAGCCTAACTGTGGAAATTCATTCCATGTTGTCTAATTATTTTACCAATTGACCTCTATTGATGACGAGAAACATGCTGTTCTAGCTTGTTGGAGGGCATTGTTATAAAGTAGTAGACTATTTTTCCAGGTTGGAAAGGAATCATTTAAGTGTGTAGAGCGCCATTTTCTCTCCAGTTTCCTACTCTTCTGCTTTGAAGTATGAAACGCTGCGCTAAACCAGGGAGCCAATATCCTATGGCTGATTACCTTCTATTTTAAGGGTGCTACACTGTCTAGCACCAAACACAGTGAGAAACTAATACTTTGAACCAGACCATCAATTTTTGAAAGGGTTATTGTTGGAATTACTGGGGTCCACTGTGGTATTCTGAGATGCATAGGGAAACAAGGATGGAACAAATTATTTAAAACTTTTTACAGCACTGTCTGATAAAGTTCTACTGTAATGACATTTTCTTTCCGATTTTGGAACGTTGGGTAAAGTAAATAAAAAGGTTATCAAAAATGGTTAGATAGGACTGGGTTATGTGGGAGGACTATGCCGTATGTCAGTTCAAGTGTGTGGGTCACTTAACTTTCTGAGTAAGCCAATTGAGTCTAAGATGATATTAAAGGCTGCAGTCAGGCTATCACTTTCAATGTCCATGTGAATATTGAAATCCCCTATTACCTGATTAGTGTTTAAAACTAAATCAAATAAAAAATCTGAGATCTGGTCCAGCAATTGAGAGTAAAGGCGTGGTGGGCGATAGAATACCACAAACAAAAGTGGTTTTAATGTTTTGCAGCATGGATGAGGAAAAGTAAGTTCATAAGAGCTCTAGTTAAAAATTGGTCTAGGGCCAATTTGCAAATTTGAATGAAAGTTGGTTCAATTCAGTTTCAATTCAGTTTATTTATATAGCGCCGTTTCACAACAGATGTCATCTCAAGGCACTTTACAAGAAGAGTTATTACAATACAATGTTTAATTTAGAAATTAGAGAACCACAGAAGATTGTGTCGTGTAATTCTCAGCAATCCCTCACACTGAGCAAGCACGAAGCGACAGTGGAAAGGAAAAACTCCCTTTTAACAGGAAGAAACCTCCGGCAGAACCAGGCTCAGCACAAGCGGTCATATGCCGAGACCGTTTGTGGTTTGGAGAATACAGAACAGAGACACAGAACAGAGACACAGAAAGAGCAACAGAACTGAAGCATAAGTTTGTTGGAGGACGTTGAGAACTTTCCGTCACTGCAATGCCATCTTAGTCAGGGTCGTCAAGCAGGGCGGGTCAGGAGCATCTACTGTAGGAAGAGACTAAGAGATAACAGGTTAGCGGTTGAATTGACAGCACATCATGCAGTTGGGGAGAAGTAGGAGAGAAAGTAGGAACAGACCCTAATAATGTCCTCCAACAGCCTAGCCTAAAGCAGCATAGCTACTAACATTAACCTGTCTCCTAGCTACTAGGAGACCTAGCTACTAACACTTTCTACCTGGCTTACATTGACCTATCTGTACCTAGCTACTCTACCTCTTCATATCCCTTCCTAGCTTTTGACACTCTACCTAGCTACTAACATTAACCTATCTCTTCCTAGCTACCTGTCTAACCTGTCTCTAACTGCCTATTAACATATCTCTAACTGTAAGCTTTGTCAAAGAGGAAAGTTTTAAGCCTAGTTTTAAAGATATACAAATTGTCTGCTTCACGAACCAACCCTGGGAGCCTGATAGCTGAAAGATCTGCCACCCATTCTACTTTTAGAAATCCTAGGAACTACCAGTAAACCTGCAGTCTGAGAGCGAAGGGCCCTGTTAGGAACATATGGAACAATCAGGTCTCTTATGTATGATGGAGCTAGATTATTAAGAGCTTTACATGTCAGAAGGAGGATCTTGAATTCTATTCTAGATTTTACTGGGAGCCAGTGAAGAGAAGCTAAAACAGGGGAAATGTGATCTCTTCTTTTAATATTTATCAGAATCGTAGCAGCGGCATTTTGGACTAACTGAAGACTTTTAATTGTTTTCTGTGGACTACCTGATAATAAAGAGTTACAGTAATCCAGTCTTGAAGTAATAAAGGCATGGACTAGTTTTTCAGCATCATTCCTGGACAGGATGGTTCTAATTTTTGCAATATTCCTAAGGTGAAAAAAGGAAATCCTACAGACTTCTTTAATGTGAGTTCGAAATGACATATCTTGGTCAAAAATGACACCGAGGTGTTTTGCTTTATTACTGGAGGCTAATTTAATGCCGTCCAGGTGAAGGGGTTGACTAAGTAGTTTCTTTTTCAGAGCTTCTGGTCCAAAGACGACAACTTCTGTTTTATCAGAATTCAGAAGCAAGAAGTTTAGAGTCATCCAAGTTTTTATGTCTTCCAGACATGCCTGTAGTCTACCTAACTGATTGGATTCATCAGGATTTATGAATAGATATAACTGTGTATCATCAGCGTAACTATGGAAATTTTTCCCATGCTGCCTAATTATTTTACCAATTGGAAGCATATATATATAGTAAAAAGAATCGGCCCAAGCACTGAACCCTGTGGTACTCCGCAAGTAACTATTGAGGTTGAGGAAGATTTATCATTTACCTGAACAAACTGAAATCTGTTAGACAAATAAGATTTAAACCAACCTAGTGCTGTTCCTATTATACCGACACTTTGAAGCCTTTCTATGAGAATATTGTGATCAACAGTGTCAAAGGCAGCACTGAGATCTAACAGAACCAGAATGGTCACCAGTTCATTGTCTGAGGCTATGAGAATATTATTAGTAACCTTCACCAGAGCTGTTTCAGTGCTATGATGAGCTCTAAAGCCTGACTGAAAATTCTCAAACAGCTCATTATTGTTTAAATACTCACATATCTGGTGTGCAACTATTTTCTCAAGAATTTTCGATAAGAAGGGAAGATTAAATATCGGTCTATAGTTAATTAAGTCGTTTTGATCAAGAGATGGTTTCTTAAGTAGAGGTTTAATTAAAGCTATCTTAAACTCCTGTGGTACATATCCATTGACTAAGGATAGATTCATTATATCTAAAATTGGAGCAGCGATCAGAGGGAAAACTTATTTTAAGAGTTTAGTTGGAATTGGGTCTAAAACGCAATTTGATGGTTTAGATGAAGCTAATAATTTTAGTACATCAGAAGGTTCAGCTGCATTAAAGCAGTTTAAGCATGTATTAGGTCCAACCATTTTTGATGTTGCCTCATTAACTAGGGAGGAAGCAAGCATATTGGGAAGGTTCCCAATTATCTTATTTTTATAGAGTCTATTTCATTTATAAAGAATTGCATGAAGTCATCACTACTAAGAGCTTGGGGTATGGTTGGCTCGATAGAGCTATGATCCTGTGTGAGTTTAGCAACTGTATTAAAAAGAAACCTAGGATTACTTTTATTCTCCTCGATTAAATATGAATAATATGCTGTTCTAGCTGTTCGAACGCTCTTTTTATATAGCAATAGACTATTTTTCCACACTAAATAGGAATCCTGTAAATGCGTGGAGCGCCATTTTCTCTCTAGTTTTCTAACGTTCTTTTTCAGGGTACGTAGCTCTGAATTAAACCAGGGAGCTAATCTTCTAAGGCAGGCCACCTTCTTTTTCAGTGGGGCAACTTTGTCTATTGCCAGACGCAGGGAGGAATTAACGCTATGAACTAGAACGTCAAGTTGTGAAGGGTTACAAGTTAAATTACTGTTTTCTATTGTACTTTTATGTACTGAGGAAATTAAAGTTGGAAGAGCTTCTTTAAAACTTGCTACAGCATTGTCTGATAACGTTCTGGTATAATGAAGTTTTCTTTCAGGTTTGATATGATCTGTTAGAGTAAGTTTAAAAGTGATGAGGAAATGATCAGACAGGATAGGGTTATGTGGAAAGACTGTTATTTCTTCACAGTCAATGCCATAAGTCAGCACAAGATCTAAGGTGTGGTGACCGCGAAGGGTTGGTCCCGGCACATTTTGAGTAAAGCCTATTGAGTCTAAGATAATGTTAAAAGCTGTATTTAGACTATCACTTTCACTATCAACATGAATATTGAAGTCTCCGACTATAATGACTTTATCAGTGTTTAAAACCAAGTCAGATAGAAAATCTGCTATCTGATCTAAAAATTGAGAATAAGGGCCTGGTGGACGATATAAGACCACGGATAAAAGTGGATTTACTGCTTTGTTATGTGTATGAGGAAGGCTAAATATTAAATGCTCAAAGGAACTGTAATTATTATTTTTTTGGAGATTAATTAGTAAATCTGAATGAAAGAGGGTGGCTACACCACCTCCTCGACCAGTACTTCTAGGGACACTAAAGTTTAAGTAGCTAGGGGGAGTTGACTCATTTATTGTGACATGGTCCTCTTCCTGCAACCATGTCTCTGTAAGACAAAACAAATCAATATAATTTTCACAAATTAAGTCATTTACTAAGAGTGTTTATGAGGGGAGAGATCGTATGTTCAGTAAACCAAGTTTAATTGATTTATTTTTCTGTTCAGTCAGAGTTGTATTTATCTTTATGAGATTTTTATACTTTGCTCTAGTAGCATTAACTTTTAATTCATTAGTTTTGGGCAGTGGACGGGAAACTGTCTCTATAGGGTAGTGGGTGGGTGGCAGTCCCTGATCCCTGAGCTGGACTCTGGGTTGTCACGGCAATGGGAAACTAGAGATAACCCTATCAATGTTCCTGGAAAGAAGCGAAGCTCCGTCCGCGGTGGGATGGATGCCGTCTCTACGTAACAGTCCAGGTTTTCCCCAGAAGGCCCCCCAGTTATCAATGTAGCCCACATCGTTTTCTGGACACCACCTTGACAACCAAAGGTGAAACGACAGCACACGGCTGTACATGTCATCGCTAGTACGATCAGGCAGGGTTGCAACTCCTTCTTGCCCAATACTTCTAGGACTGTGAAAATGTTGATAATTGGAAGAACTTGACTCATTTATAATTAAAACATCCTCCTGCTGCAACCAGGTTTCTGATTGGCAAAACAAATCAAGTTTATTACCACATATCAAGTAATTTACTAATAAAGTATTTGAGGAGAGCGATCTTATGTTTAGTAAACCACATAGTATTGGCCTATTTCCTTGTTTGGTCTGAGTTGTATTTATTTTAATGAGATTTTCATAGTTTGCTTTTGTCAGGTTAACTTTTTGTCTGTTTGATTTTGGCCGTGGGTAAGACACTGCCTCAATAGGGTATTGAGTGGGTAACAGTTGTGGTGTAATTCTGCATAGGGTTTAAACTTTTATTATTCAGAAGGTAAAAGACTGTTTATATAGTTTGCATGGTTGTAAAAATGGGTCTGTCACTATTGTTTATGCAGGTAAGCTTTTAAGTCATAAAACTCTGGGGTGAGTTTTATTGCAAGCTGAAAAAACAGGATGTCTGTAGATTTAGTGTGTTGCCATAAAACTCAGAAGGAGCTTTTAAGAAAAGACGTCTCACCCATATGACTGTATAATTTTCTGACAGCCAATAAGGGCTAAGACACTGTATGAAAATGTTCTGATTGGAGAGATTAGAAACGCCTAGAGGCCCGGTTGTCTATAAAGCTGTGAAATGAAGATAATTTAATTGTTCAGATTTCTTTAAATCTGGACCACAGGGGAACGACGGGGGCAAATTCCTCTGTAAAACTTCAATTTGTTAATCTGTTCAAAATAAATGTTAAACTGGAAATTGGCTCCATTTTGTCTCTGCTTGAACATGCATTGAATTACTTATGATAATTATTTAATTCAACAAATGGTGACCTCGACTGTGTGCAGGGTTTTGGACCAGGCTCCAGTTATATTTTTTAAGTTAATTAATGGACATGTATTTGCTCTATTGACAATTTGCGCAGAGTTGCGTAGTTTTTTAATTCTATTGATTGGTTAATCTAACATTGGGTAATGTTGTCATGCAAGTTAAATATGTTTTTTTGTTTTGAGCAGATTGACTATTGCATGCCCGGAGTGTTGAGACCTGATCGGCTGTCTGTTTCCCTGTTTCTGAGCAGGATTGAGTCCTTCTTTTCGCTCCGTAGAGAAACACCGGTGCATGCTGGGAGATGGAGTTTCTTACTCTGCGCGCCCGGTGCGGGCTGCTTGTTCTCCGGAGCGGACAGTGGAGCAGATGGACCGATATCTTCAACGACTCAAATTGGAGCCAAAGTGCGGATCGGGGCTCGAGAGAATTGGCCAACTCGAATCCGACAGGACGCTGTCGGAGAATCTTCAAGGCTGTCGAACGAAATAGATTGCGGAGCGCCTGGGTCGCCCTCTGTAAATCTAAACGGATTCCCTTGAAGAGGCTTGCGTTTCCTCAAACGCGCGCGTGGGCACCGCGAATTGAGTTGTGTTAATGGTCCGGCATTGTTTTTTGGTGAGCTCCGATGAGGTTAGTGTTTTGATTTCTGCTTGTACAAAAATTGTGTCTGTATGTGTGTGTGTGAGATGTTTTTGTGCGAAGGCGCTTTGCGAGACGTGCTGGTGATGTTGCGTTTTGTGTTAAAATGTTATTGTATAAATAATGGACTCGAGTATAATAAATAAATTAAAATAGATAAATGAATATCTAACTACATATGATGGATAACTGTAATTAAAAATCTATAAGAATGAGTTGTGAACATTTACGACAGGCCATCAGGGTGGCCGCCCTAAGCTAGGTGCTATGGCGGAGCTAATACTGTGTGAGTTTTTGCTTGATAGCACGGCTAACATATGACAGCTTTGACTATATGTTTTGATAAATAAATTAGTGGTAATAGGCGCTTTTTCTGCCATCTGTTCAAGTCTTTTGAGTGGTTTTCTGGAGGCTGGCGCCAGGAAATTTCTCAAAGCGGACTACGGAACTTATAACAGATCGGTGTAAACCTCCGCGAGAAAATAATTAATACGGTCTAAAAGTCACCGCTTATAATTTTGTGTTTTTTGTTAATAGTTTTGGGCTGTAACGGACGTAGTTGAATCGGTGTTTGCTGTGCGGGACGGCTGAAATTGGGGACATATGTTTCAGTCCGTGTGGGAAGAACAGGAGATTTTTTGTTCATGCCGAATTAAAGTTTGGTGACGTGGTATAAAATGTGCGGATTAAGTCCTGGTATTGCGGTAAGTCATCTTCTAAAGTGTGTGTTGCGATGTTCTGGAGTGTTTTCGCCGTACGTTTTGTATTGTATAACGTTTCGTTTCACAAAGAAAGCTAACGGTAGCACGTGGAGAAGGCTGCTATGCTAAGTTAGCGGTGGTGGCTTTTGTGTGACAATGTGTTGGTGGTTGAAACTAACTGCATGTTCTATGTGTTGCAAGCTAGAAGTGATTTTGGATAGAAAGTGATTGCAGACTCCTGCAGACGATTGCCTTGTTAAGACTTGGACTTATTTGGATTTTTGTTAACTTTTTCTGGTTGAGTAAGAGGTAAAACGGCCTTAAGATAACTGGTCAGATAACTTTTGGTTGCAACTCTTTTTCGGCAATGTTTTAGCACATTTTCTACGAAGGGCAATTTAAGGTGTTTCATGTTTAACTGAACTGTTACGGTACGGAGATTAAAGATTAAGAAGTACATGCTGTATTTGGTTAACTGCTTTTGCCTGAGAAGGCTCGATTGATTACATGAGGGGAGCAATTATGCATGTTATAATTAAACGCAAATGGCTGAGAACAGTTACTCATGAGTCGATTCTGACTTGGTGAAGTTTTAATTTTTGATTTCATCTTTAAAATTGAAAAGAGGAGAGTGTTTAGTCAAAATAAAAGTTGCATTTTTTGAATTTTTGAGTAGGTAGATTTTTTTTTGTTTTTTGGATTGATCTAAGCAGGATTTGATTAAGTTGGCCTAAATAAAGATAAAGCTATAAGCAGTAATTATAAGAATTTAACGAAAAGCAAACGGTGTTAATTGAAAAGCAACAAACTGGTCTAAATTTTTTTTTTTTAAGCACCGTGTTGAATGATACAGAAAATTAATTCTTTCTGTGATTTAAATAAGTATCATTTATGCTAAAATTATGTTTGGCTTATTTCTGATGGCTCTATAGACTTTAGAAATATAGCTTGGTCTCTGAATAAATGATCTAAAGGAGACTGATGTTAAATTATTTACACAATTGAACATTCTTAATGATTTTGTGGACACTCAAGGCTTATTGGAGTTATCAAAATTCAACTGGGGCTCAAGAAGTAACCCAGTAAATTTCAATTCCGTTACAAATTAAATGTTTTTACCATGCAAAACAACACTTATCATAGTGATATTTTATAAACTAGTGGGATTTGAATGTTTGAGTTTGAAAAAAAGAAAACATTAAAACACAGAGTCATCTTTAAGTAATCAGTTTGTTTTTAAACAGGCTGGGGATAAATTTGAATTGGTCTAAGGTTTGAAAGTAATGAATATCACGGTGATCGAAATGATGGTTTAATTTGGAAGTAAGAACTAAATTCTAAATTCATTTATTCTGATCGTGTAGAGGCAAAATGTGATTGGACCAGCTACATTGAAATAATTATTACCATATATTTGAATACACATTTTTTTTGACAAATAAGAATCGGTTTTAGTTTTAAAATTTAAGATTAATCTTTCAGATGTTCTTTATTGATTGTTAGCTAGTTTATTTGATGCTGAGAGTAAATTTACAGGTCCTAAACATTTTGGAACAGATCTGATCCTAGAATAATGGCATAATATATCATTTGATTAGTGGGGACTCTGTAACTGACAATTTATTTAGATTTTTTTGATTTTATTTTCTTTATTTTTTCTTATTTTTATTTTTATTTTTTTATTTATTTATTTTTTTTTTCTCTCTCAATATTTATATATTTGGTTCGACTTGGATTCTGACCCAGATTTCTGAACTGCGGTCTGCTTATTAATTAGAACTTTGGAAAAATGTTAATTTGGGAAGCTGGATTAAAGAAAACATGATTCAGTGGTAATGTATTTGACATCTCTAGAAGCTTCAATTTAATTTGGTGTTTATCATTGGAGAAAATAAAATAAAAAAGAAGCCTGAGAGGAAAAGGGGGATACTGAAAAAAAAAAAAAATGCTGGTTTTTATTTTTATTTTTTATTTTTATGCGACTAGTTTTTGTTTAGAGAAATCTCATCTCTTGAACCTCCTTTATTGAATTTTTTTTTTGTTTTGTTTGACCGCTGAGGGGAATTAGACTACTATGTATCCTACAAAAATTTAAGAGGAGTTTTAGTTGCAAAAATCACTTTGACTATGTTCAATTCACTTCACAGAATCGGACAGATGTTTTTGAAGTATGAAATGTTTTCATTATTTTCAATCAAGAATATTTGGGCAAGTGAGCACATTTGGGTTTGTTTAAAGAGGAATCATATAAGCAAAAGTACTTTGAATTTATATTGGATTGTGTTAAAAAAAAAAGTACTTTAGGTTTGGCAATATTTATAGGGAAGCTGTTTTGTCAGTGATTTAAATCTTGGATTTTTCTTTAGAAATATGGATAGAATTTGAAGTATAGCAAACTGAAGACTGTTTTTGTGAACTATGTTGTGTTAATCGGTCAGTGCTGTTCTCTGCTTTTGTTTTAAACATTTGATGTTTTTATTGCAATGTTTTAGTGGTGCTTTAGCAATATCTAACAGAAAAATCCAGCCTTTTTGTTTGTTTCTTTTTTGATTTAATTTTATTTTTCTAAGAACTAAGTGTGTTGATGAGATATTGCGATGGTCAATCTTTATAAATGTTCAATTTACACATGAGATGGAAGAGACATTTATCAAATTGAAAAAAATAGAGAAAGGCATTGCATTGATAAAATATAGAATATAAATTGGATGAAAAATGAAGGAATCATTAATTAAAATACGCAGGGGAAGTATTAGAACCATTTACCGGGAACAAAATTTGGAAGGAAAAATTGGGCCGATAGCAGGGGGTTGCTGGCTGGTGAGAGAAAAAAACATTTTTTTTTTTTCTTTTACGTTTTCATCCACAGGGATGTACTGAATTTAAGAAAGGATATATTGTAATGGAACAGACATAAGTGTCTTAAACTGGATAAATAAAATAAGTAAATTTAAGAATCAATTTGGGTAAACAAGCAAATGGATAGTAATCAGTTGAACTGTACACAAAAAAGTAAACTCTTGAGCCTGCTCTTGCTTTTAAATCCATTAATGAGGGAGGTGTTTTTGGTTTAGTTTTTAGGAAAAACAACGGTGTTGTATCGAAATAATATGGACTTGCTCTTTCCCCAGGGACTATTTTTAATTAGATGGGTGAAATAATTTCTCGGCACAATACAGTTGAATTAGATTGAAAAGGAGTGATCACAAGACCGGATCAAAAAAACTGTCTTTTTTAGATGTTTACAAGCTTATGCCCCCAGGTTTATCTCCAGGATTCAGCAGCACGTGAGGAGCACACAATCTCCTCTGGTCACAGCTGACTGCAGCTGCTGAAAAGGGTCCAAGGTACAGCTCCAGGTCGAAGGCGTGAGGAGTTCAGTGGTTCAGCAAGTTCCAGATGACAGCTGGGAACACACACAAAGTGCAGCTCCACGCCAACGACGAACCTGGTCAGGATCAGCAGGATTCTGCCTAAGGAGGGTCGAGAAGGTTTTGACCAAGCTGAATCGGAAGCTGGGACCACAGGCAGCGGGGCCTAGCTCACCCAGAAGGTTGTTTGGGTGGTAATATTACTCATCCAGTGTGATCTATGTGCCAATGAATGAGATGGGCAATTTGAAATTGCCATCTCAAAAGAGGGATCTACAGAAGAAGATCACAACTCACCAATCAGCTGCACAGCAGGTTTTGACCAGCCCACATCGTTGGGCTAAGCTATGGGAAGCGGGGCCTGTCTGTGCATTTGTGTATATTGGGGGAAATGCTCAATTAATGAAGTAATTGGCATTTCAGAGAGTGGTTATCTGCATATATGGGAGTAAAAGAGGGAACACTAAAAATAGGAGCCCTCCACACTGATCAGCTCTGTACATCGCTCTCCAGCTGCCAGGAGCCATGGAGGGGGATAAAATGAGAGTGAAGAAAGAGGAACAGAATACAAATATAAAGACTGAACATTTATTAATATTTTTTTGTATTTTACAGGTTGTTTAACTATTTGATTAACTATTTTATTCACAAGTGCAGAATTGTTGATTTTGCCTAAGAGGGTTTCTGAAAGAAAGGGTTCTTAATACCTTCTATTTCACAGGTTTCTTAACACTTTAAGTTTGATTTATTTCAGAATATAACATAGTAAGAATGTATTTGTTCATGGATTTTTTAAGCTTCTTCCACGAGTATCAACATGTTTCAAGTCAGATTTAATTATCTCTTCACATGTAAGACATTCTTATACATTTTTGGGTTTTTGAATTAGTTTTTGGGAATTGTTAAAATAATTTTTTTGTATAATGCCAAAAGAAGGTGAATTTATGAAATTTCTTGGATTTGATTTCTTGCATTCTCAAAATGCTTTACAGGTTTTGATCTTAAGTTCTAAACACTGACCTTGAAGGAGAGTACAGAGGAGATATCAATCTATTTTTAAAAAAAGATTGAAAGAGGGAATTGTGGTGTAATTCTGCATAGGGTTTAAACTTTTATTATTCAGAAGGTAAAAGACTGTTTATATAGTTTGCATGGTTGTAAAAATGGGTCTGTCACTATTGTTTATGCAGGTAAGCTTTTAAGTCATAAAACTCTGGGGTGAGTTTTATTGCAAGGCTGTAAAAGCAGGATGTGTAGATAAAATCTGGGAGAAGAGTTTGGGGGAAGCAGATAGCCAGTTAACCATAATTCTTTATAATGAACCTTTGACCCAGAACAGAGACGACCCATCTTCGGACTGCATAATTCTCTGACAGCAAATCATGGCTAAGATACTGTTTGGAAATGATCTGATTGGAGTAAGATTCGAGGGAGAAGAAACGCCTACAACCCTGGCAAAAGTCTGTTGTCTATAAAAGTGATGACATGAAAATCATTCAACGTTCAGATTTCTTTAAATCTGGACCACAGGGGAACGACGGGGGCAAATTCCTCTGTAAAACTGCAATTTGTTAATCTGTTCAAAATAAATGTTAAACTGGAAATTGGCTCCATTTTGTCTCTGCTTGAACATGCATTGAATTACTTATGATAATTATTTAATTCAACACAGTACAGAAGCTGCAGAGAGGTGGGTTAAACTACGCCTCTGCTTCCTGGTCTGGACCCTGGTTTGTCAGTGTTTTGAAGGACAAATAAATCTGTCCATATTCCTAGAAAGAAGAGCAACTCCATCCGAAGTGGGATTGATGCCGTCTCTCCGGATCAGACCAGGTTTCTGATTAAAATTTCAGGCCGAAGCCTGGTTTACCCAAAGATAGCACATGAAACTTAAAAAATCAACAATAAAAAAAAGGAAACGCCTTTAAAATTAGTTATCATAACTAATTTCCCTCTGCCCAAACAGACCTTATGAATGTTTAAAGCCCTCAAAGCGTTCTCCGTTGTGGATGGGTGAAGGGGTTCAGACGACGTTAGCCCAGCAGGCTAACAACGGGTTGCCAAGCTAGTTAGCAGGCTAGTAGCTCCTGGAGATTCCGATCGGGACTTCGTTTCCCTCCTTTCTGGGTTCAGCTGTGTGACGGCTGGCCCCAACACTCACAAACAGTACCTCTGGATTCTCCGACTCTGCCACTCTTATCAGTTATGTGTCAGCGACTCAATGCGTCCTCTAGCACAAAGGGATACGGCCTCCGTCCGGTTCAGGCATACAGTCCGGCTGGGTTAGGTCCTCCACCACGTGTGCTTCTGTTTCTCAGCGGTCTAAAACTCAGAGCGGGGGTTTCGTCGGGCTCTGATCGATCGTCCGTCGGTGTTGCTTGAATGAGTTCCTCCTCGAACTCAGACATGTCTCCTTCACCTGCGAAGGAAGGTTCTTTGATGTGAGTCTTGCCTGCGTCAGCCGTGGCCGGAGGCTTTTGGCTAAGAGCAAGCAGCTGGCCTAGCACCCCCACACACACTTCCTGTGGGCAGCTCAGGGCAGAGTAGCGCTACCCTATGGCTGTGTGTG
Source organism: Apricaphanius iberus (assembly GCA_028564705.1). Lineage (NCBI taxonomy): Eukaryota > Metazoa > Chordata > Actinopteri > Cyprinodontiformes > Aphaniidae > Apricaphanius > Apricaphanius iberus. The sequence continues at coordinate 109,207 of JAPXFQ010002458.1, read as the reverse complement.
ACCCAACTCAGCGCAAATAAAGTCAAAATGTATGGAAGCAGTCGACAAAAAACACAAAATAAATGTCATGAAATGCAACGTACTAAGAAAACTTTTGGCTGACAACAGATGAATAAACAACAAATTAGCAAGTCAGGATTTAAGCTAGGTCAGACCTCAAGTCGTACATGATCACACGTTTCAGAATAAATATAAAAAAATTAACAATATCATAAAAACACTGTTTTAGCTGCAAACGATGTTAGAGCATCATCCCGCTGTTTTTCTTTTTTCTGTGCCAGTTTCTGATCTCTTTGTGAAGACAACCACAGGTTTCAGGGTTAATAAAATACAGACCAATTGCGGGGTGGCAATATGTTCTTTTTATATTGGTTATCATTAACTTGTTTTGCATATTTTTTAATTCTTAATCTGTCTTTATTATTATTTTTTTCATAAGCTCAGTTGGTGCCCCTGCAGCCAGCTTGGTGCCCTACGTAGAGTGCATGATGTGTGTGGGCAGAGCGCCAGCACTGCTGCTGCGCTTCAATTGGTCTTAGTATTCAAATATTGCAGTTGGGAATAATGCCACCTGAGCTGAGAGCATTCTGGTTGCAAGTCTGAAAATAGTGGGAGCTGTTTTGCTATGAATGGTAATTAAGAATACATTATCACAATTTAATTATATCAATGTTTATTCATTAATGGACAAAAGGAATATGTTAACTAATTGATATTTGGAAGCACTATATTAGTTCACTCAGTGGTGGAGCGTCAGGGCCAGCAAGGCCTTCTCTGCTGGCCTAAACCCTATCAGAATCACTGTCTTGCATTAATGTCATTTATTTTATTTTTTTCCCTGTGAATATGTATTAAATTATTCCCAATAGTCTATTCTCTTGACTTCATAGCTTTTTTCTTGGTCGCGCTGCTTCCAGTAGTGTATGTTTATGTTAGAGCTTTTATCCAATCATATCTCAGTCTCAATGTGTTGCCATGAACAAATAAATCTGCCTAAAGGCCTTCAGAATCAATCCTGCAGGCGCCTGTTGCTTAAAAATGAATGGAAATGTAACCATGCTCTTTAACCAATCAGATACTGATATCAGATTTAATCAACCAATCAGATTTCGAGATGGCGACAATAGCGCCATCTAGAAGGCTTAGAATAACGTCAGCTTTTTCACGTCTTTTGATTGGATAGTCAGAACCCGTGCTACAGCTATAGTCAGAGCAAACCGCAAACGGAATCTGTACAATATAAAAACATTTACGTAGCGATTAAATACAGCCTTTTTTTAATTTTACAAACCACAATGGCTGACAGAGGAGAATTCGTTAATTTGGTCACAGATTTACTAGCAAAGCCATTTTCAAGACGGACTTTTCAAGAAAAGCGGGAAATCATAATGAAAGGTCGACCAACCCCGAAGCTAGCAGGCCTGTCCCAGCCGGGGAAAGGGTTTACCCGCCGATTTCATTGCAATAACTACGAGCGGTACCCTTGGCTCACAGCCTCCGAGGAGCACTGCAAATTGTATTGCTGGGAATGCATGTTATTTGCAGTCGATCGACTTGGTGTTTGGAACCACACTGGGTTTGCAAACTTGAGTTGTCTAACTAAAGCAGCAGCGAGACACCAAACCACGGCCGGACACTTACAAGCAACGGTGCTTTTGAAAACCTTTGGGGAAACTCGAGTGGATCTACAGCTCAATGAACAGATGCGCAGGGAAACGGAGCTCCACAACGAAAAGGTGAAGAAAAACAGGGAAATATTGAAAAGACTGATAGATTGTGTCATATTTTTGGGGAAACAAGAACTTTTGTTTCGGGGACATGATGAAAGCGCTGGGTCCACAAATAGAGGCAATTATTTGGAGCTTCTTTCTTTTCTCGCTGAAAATAACACTGACTTACATTACCACCTGTCCACGAACAAAGTGTTTTGTGGGACGTCAGGAACAATACAGAACGACCTGATTAATGCGATTGCTGAAGTGATGGGACAAGAAATTAAAAGGGAGATTTAAAAAGCACCCTTTGTCGCTGTTATGGTGGACGAGACGACAGACGCGAGTAATGCAGCGCAGCTTGCACTGGTCCTGCGTTATGTGACGGACACGGGTATCAAGGAGCGCTTTGTCAAATTTGAAGATGTCACCAGTGGCAAGCGAGCCGATGACATTGCTGCTCTAATTGTCAGTTTCTTGGAAGAATGCGAATGCCTAGATAAAGTTGTGGCACAGTGTTTTGATGGCGCACCGGTCATGTCATCTGGATTAAATGGGGTGCAGGCTAAAGTCAAGGAGAAGGCACCTATGGCCTTATTCATACACTGCTATGCACATCGACTGAATTTAGTACTGACTCAAGGGGCCTCGAAGCTAAAAGAATGCAAGATATTTTTTGCCCACCTAAATGGCCTTGCTGCATTTTTCTCCAGATCCCCTAAGCGCACGCAACTACTGGACGAAATCTGCCAGCGACGTCTTCCTCGTGTGGCACCAACACGGTGGCAGTACACATCAAGATTGGTCAGTACAGTTTTTGAAAAAAGAGTTGCCCTAAAGGAGCTGTTTGACCACATACTGGAACATCATGATGAGTATGACGAGGACTCTGTGCGATGTGCTGATGCATTTAATGCACGTCTGGATGATTTTGAGTTTTGTTTTTTGCTTCACACATTTAATGGAATTTTTGAGTATTCAGATGTGCTTTTTGCAATACTACAGAGCAAAACATTGGATGTACAATTCTGTCTGGCAAGGGTGAATGAGTTTTGTGACACCATTGAGCGAGAGAGGAGCCAATTTGGTCAGATCTATGAAGCCACTGCGCGCATCGCAGACGCTCCGAGCGCACGGAGAGGGCCAGCACAAGGAGACCTTCGTGCACACTACCACCAACTCCACAGCACTGTTCTGGACAACATTTTTTGCCAGATACGAAATAGATTTCAAGACCACGAAAAATTAATGTTTCTCTCCCTCCTCGACCCCCAGCAGTTTCAGACATACCGGAAAAAGTTCCCGCAGGCAGCCTTCACCAGCTTGACACAGAGTCACGGAACATTGTTCGATCTGTCCCGGCTAAAAACAGAACTGACTGTAACGTATGCCATGACAGACTTTGAAGGCAAAAGTCCAGCTGATCTCCTTCATTTCCTTCAGCAGAAAAATCTGTGTGAGAGCATGGGGCAGCTACACACATTGGCATGTTTGGCGCTGACTGTCCCCGTGTCCACTGCTTCTGTCGAGCGGACATTCTCAGCCCTAAAGAGAATTAAAACGTATGCCAGAAATAAGACTGGACAAACTCGACTTTCAGCATTAGCCTCCATGGCGATAGAAAGGGACTTATTGTTGGATCTGAAACGTACAAATAACCTGTACAACAGTGTAATTGAAGTCTTCTTGAGAAAAGAAAGGAGAATGGATTTTGTGTACAGATGATCAGTTTTGGTGAGTAGGCTATAATGCATTTTATTTAGCCTACATTTGTTTACACAGCGAGTCAACTTTGGCTAACTTTTGCCCCGTTTTTTTCTGTGCTGAATATGATTTCTTTTTTATTGAGAATTTATTATCGAAAAATATCTATTTTTTATTTTCATAATTTTTTTTTCAACATTTTCATATTATCAAAATCGATTTAAAAAAAAAAAAATTTGGGTTTATTTTTTTAATTAGTTTTTTATTATTATTGATTGACTGACATATTTGTTTGTTTATTTAATTTTTATATAAACTGCCTGGGTATGTTGGGGGGAAAGATGTATTTTTTTTTTTTTTTTACTTTGTATATTTTTTTAATGAAAAATAATTTGTATATATCACCTGAAAGAAATGTACTATATTTTTATTGTTCAAAAGAAATATTTGGTAAACTTTTTTAGGAACAATTTATGCTTTTGCGTTTTCTTTAGCAGAATTTGCACAAAAACACACACCTTGCCTTCATTTAAAATGTAATTGAATTTAATTTAAAACAATTCCGTGGTCGGAGAACTCAAACAGTAGCTACTAAAAAATGCACGGAAAACCGAGAGCAGATGCTTCTGCCAGAGATGATTGTATGTGTTGCTGCTGTGGCTGCTTGATGGTTGTAGCAATGACAGATGCCATGGGAGCGCAAGCGCTTAAGATGCGCTTTTCAAAGAGAACGGCGCGGTTTTAGAACGCGATAAATGTGAACGGCCCCTAGGGTTTCTTGCTTTAGTAATGGCATTCATCCTCGCTGCATGAGAGATACCGTCTGTGATGCAACAGCCTGTTGTACTGCGTTTATGTATAATATTGATGGTTAATAGTCGTGGCAATAATGATGGTAGCCTATTAAGAGGTGGATTAATTCGGGTAGGACACCACTGAAGGCCTAGGTGTGAAATGCACGCCCTGCCACTGAGTTCACTGATATGTAGCATTCAGAAGTGCTTAAAAATGGCTAATACCAGAAATTCTAACAGCTTCTACATACATGGCCATATTCAAAACAAAATGAATGGCTACTTGCTAATATCCAACTTTCTCAGTTGGAATTTCAACTTCTGGGGGCGTTCCTGTTTTTCAATTTGGGAAATCTGAAAATCTGACTTCTTAGTGCAAAGAGAACACACTTTATAGCACAGGTTTTCCCTTGATTTGATTAATGTTGCTTGATATGAAAAGAATAATCCCTAATTTCCTAAAATTACATATCATCTAGCACAGAAATTCATATTCACATAATTCTGTCTGTATCTCACTCCAAGAGATCAAGTTTGGGTTAAGTCGAAATTAGCCTGAGACAGATAAACTCTTCTGACGAGCTGCTTCTTTTGTCTTTTAGAAAAACTGTGTTTTGTTTACATGCTTTAACAGCATCAAAGAAGTGACTTAATAACAACCCCAATAAAACAATAGAAGAGCGTAAATATGTCATAAAGGAACATTTGCCATCTGACAGCTAGAATTGTTTCAAATGCTTTCCATGGATTTATTTCCTGCCCTTTCTTCTGCCAAGGACTTCATACAGATTTAAAAATCCACCTCATCATGCTCTCATTTCCTTTGGGATTTTTTTCATCCCACAGGACTTTCTCCTGCTCTCCTATTTTCCTTTCTCGCTCCTGCTTTTCCACTCACTCAAGTGCTGGTTGGATAATTTTCCTCTTAGGTTTCTATGGGAGCACTGAGAAGCGGAAGGGTGCGCTGGAGAAGAGCTTAGCAGCACTCTAATTGCCATTGAACCAACAGTCGGTAATTAATTGGACTCTTCCTCCTTCTCGGGGCCTAAGGGATGTGATGGCTGGTCGGATGTGTTGTTGTGGCTACCTTCGCCTTTGTCATCAATATTACCGCCATATCATCTCCCCTGATGAATGGTTCATTAGCTCCTATTACACTGTCATTGCACCTCGCTTGTCTGCATGCCAGTAACAATGGTCAGGGGAAGAAGTGGTTTCCTGCTTCTAGCAAACACTTACTGAGGAAACTATTTTTTTTTCACTTGTTCATTAACTTCTACTGTTTTGTGTTATTGCTTTGTTTCTGGATTGAGTCAAAGAGTAATTTGTCACCATCTGTTAGGGAAGTCATTTATCAGAAGTAAAAAAATAAATAAAAACATATTTTTGTAGAAGGGTGTTTTGGAATGTTAAGACAAAGAAACCTGATCGGGAGCATGAATAAGTGATCAGTTTAAAGTTGTTTATCTAAATATATATGGACATCTATCATGACTGTAGGAACATTTTGTCACTTGGGGTAAGTGAATAATATTTCTTGGCTTCATTGTTTTGGATTCATTTTTTCTCACAACTGAGTCTAACAATGAATGAACAACCAACATTTCATGTAGTGTTCATCTTTTATGTTTTTCTTCTATCGAGGATGAAAGCCCAGCTGAGATAGATTGAAGTTTGGGATAGGACCCTTGTCAATTATGGTCAATGGAAGAAATGAGTTCCTTTCTTCTGTCTTATTCCTTCTTTGGTCCTGTTCTGCATCCATGAAGCTTCATTTTCCTGCTATTATCTCTCTCTCTCTCTCTCTAGAAACATCCTGTCCACAACTTATGCTGAAAAACTTAATTTAAGGCTGGACTACTGTAATTTCTTATTAACGCGAAGTCTATAAAATTGAACTGATGAACTTAACGAATAATTGGAATGTATGTATAATTTAATTAACATGACTTTTCCTTTAAAAGTCAGATATAAAATTTTGAAACTGATTGACAGGTATGATTTAAAGGAAATAACCGGTAAATTGCCTCAAGACAACACATGTAGTGAATTAGCGCTGTATAAATAAAATTAATTAAATTTAAATAATTGACTGGGAGGAGGTTACGGTTGAGAGACAGTCCACACGTGGTGGCAGATGGAGGAATTTATTGTAGGCTCTGCCATTCATACTTCAATGCTCAAGTATTGCCAGCTTGAGCTGCATCGTTGTGACATCTGTATGACATGTTAAATACGTGATGTCAACCATGGCTCAGACGATCTGTCTTCCCAGTGGGAATGGACAGAGATATGGACTACTACGTGTGTGTTTGATACACATACTCCTGTTGCTAAACTGTTAGAAACAGGCTGTCAAAGTAGAATCTTTTTAGCATTTCACCCTCTCAGCATTCCTCCTCCCTTGTTCCTATGGGATGTCATACTGAAGCAATAAATTAGGTCTGGCACACTTTCTTCCACCCTGGGATGCAGATTGGGGTCCTGTTAATTAGCTAGTATTGAAAAGTTGGAGTGCTGTTGGAGTGAGAATGCCGACCTCCATTAATACTGGCTTTGTAATTAAAGTAACTCTGTAGTCTACTTCATTACATCCTTTAACACATCCACATTACAGCTGTTATCTCTACCAGAAAAATGTTTCATATCTGCAGACAGATAAAAGCATATTTCTAGACATTCATTGAACAGCAAATTACAACATATGTATGTGGAATAATGGACAAAGAACAACGTTCCAAAATATAAGAATTTATTTACAAAAGAAAAATATTGAAAAGTCAAACATTTAAAACAAAGCTAGTAATGCACACTAATTAAATGAATTAATAAACTACAGAAAATAAAGAACATAATGAATGGTTAAATATGCAAAGGAAAGGAAATCATATATCCTGAAGTCACGGTTCTGTAGGAATCTGGATGCTTCAAGACCAAGGCTTATATATCAATACTGTAAGTAAAGCTAAAATTAGTTCACTAATTGTGAGTAGTTTGAACTAATTAGCACCACTGACTTATATATAAACCAATGAAAAATGAAAGGAAAAACAAAACTCTTATGATGTCAGATTTCTGGACTCTTAAGGCAGCACCGAACTCAGAAAACCAGACTGTTAGTTTGTAATAAAATTATTTTTATTGGCAGAGTTCGGGTGAGTAATGTTTCCAGGAGAATCTCCGAATGGCGGAACCAAGGAGGCAGACAGAAGACTGATGCAGAAGAGAGAGGTGTTAGAAGGAGCTGATTGTACAGGGAGTATGTAACTGGATGGTCTTTACTTACAGGAGGGAGGATTTTATGGATTGTACGGAGGTAAGTGAGATCTTGTACCAGAGGGGGTTTGTACGTTGACGGAGTTCTGACAGTGTTTGTTGCAGGAGGAGCGAGCATACGGGCAGGTGAACGGTGGACAGGCAGACCAGTAGAGGCAACGGAGCAGAAGCTGACCGGGAGGGGATCCAGAGAGGACAGGTAAGTTGTTTGCAAATAATCCTTCCAGGGAAGCAAACATCAGAAGAGGAAACCCAAGAAGACGGAGAGGTTTCAGAATCAGGACCTGCAACAAAGCTAGGTAAGTAAACGGGGGGGGGCAACAAATGCTACGGTAGCTAACAGTGGGTATCATGGCTGCTCGGGAAGCAGGTAGCTCGCCTTTGGCTGGACTTTGGCCTGTCCTCTCTGATTTGGCTAAGCAGCGATCCGCTCTAACTTTCCTTCACTGGACAATACCTCTTTGCCACCTCTACAGCTCGGCATTCACCTGATATCATTGGGGTGGATGAATGCAGCTTCTGGCTCTCTCAGATCATGCAGCCTTCAGGGGTTCAGCTCCCTCTCCCTCTCTCACAGCAGTGTCTGTAGCTTAGAAAGCTTTTGGCAGGCTTCAGGGCAGAACAATGGAATTTGTTTCATTAGTGGTTTGCGAATCACCTGATCGATCGGCAGTACTTTCTTGCTTGGAATGAGTTTCTCCCAGAAACTTGCGTCCTCCCAAGGTCTTGGCACAGGCTTAGGGAGAGGGATTGGGCGGTGGAGACGGTCCTTTTGTTGCAGTAAAACGTATCCCTTTCCCGTTGGAGCTGGGTTCTCTTTTCTTCCCGTTGGAGCTGGGTCTTTTCTTCTACTGCGGGAGCTAGAAAGCGGATTGCCACCACCCAATGCCTGTGTTTGACCCAACACATGTTTTGAGATGATGAGATGGAGCATACAGGGTCTGGTATGGTAAGATTGAAGTGGATTAGATTGTGTGTGATCCAAAGACCAGGGTTGGAGTGCAAGGAGGGAGGTGGAAGTTTGCAGTGTTGTAGCAGCAGCAAATGACTGATGAAGCCAAGGCAGATCTGACTGGGTCCTGAGAAAGGAAGAGCTTAGCTTGCTTCAAGAATGAGGACGTGGAAAACACCAAACTCCAACCTCCGTTCAGAGGAGATTACTAGGTCAGAGGAGGAAAATGATAACATCAAATAAAGAAAATTTAAGGAGGATTTTCTTGAACTCTACTGATAACAGTTAACACTCAGGCATCGAATGGTCCTTAGCCACCTCCTTTTGATACCCAGACAACAATGTGCCAATTAGCACCAGGTTGGCAAGCTGCAGTAGTAAGAGAACATATCCACCAGAGATCTTGTGTAAGGGGAGACCACTCACTCCAAAACAAAAAAATACAAATACTGACAATGAGACACTTATAGACTCATACAGAATAATAGAACCCTTTAATTTATTGCTGCACAATCTGGTTATTCAAGCTAATAAAGAGAAAAAAGATATATAATTATTCTTATTCCATGCCATTACATGCCAGCAACAATCTCTGATTAACACAGAACTACACTTATTTTTGAGCTACAAGTATATTGAGCAGACTTTCGGTTGAGGGCGTGGTATGGGTTTGTGAAACTTGTTAGAATTATGAGAATTATTTATGTAAATGTGATTGTAAGTGGGTTGCTTTGAATTAATGAGTAGAATCATTTGTGCTAATTAACAAGAGATTTTTATCAGAGCGTGGAAACCTGTCACTCTGCCAGAGAGAGCTTCTAAAAATGCACTGTCGGGAACAGATTTTTAGTTTCATGAACTATTAATTTCTGTAATATTGGCAGGGAATTACAAAAGGTTGTAATTAGCATCATTTGGTTACCACTCTTCACAAGTCTATTCCGTTTTATGGCAACATTTTATTAAACAGTTCAAATCTGAACTGAATAAACTGCTGTTGGAAGACAGATTAGTGGATAATGTTCACATGACTGCTCCCTGAATGTATAAACTGAACGGTTAAACATATTGACACTAAGGACTACTTAGATAGTGCACCTCACTACAAATCACTTCGCTAGAAATTAGCATGATACATCACCTTGCAATGGCCCTTGTGTAGTATTAATATGTAAAGTCAAGTGGTACGGAGACCTGAGCAAAAATTTATATTAGTTTTTGTTTATATATATTTGAAAGGAAAACTTATTTTAAAAATGTGTTAATGCTAACCAAATTTAACACTTCAAAATAATTTTAAGACTACTTTATAATGGCTTTTATGGTCCGTCTCTGTCTGCGTCACCCCTTCCACCCTGTTTGTATTTTCCTAAACGACTCACTGAGGGGATGACGCAGGTGTGTGGAGAAACTAAAAGGATTAAGGAGTCGATCTTAGATATCCATGCCCGATCCATGGGAGATAATCTTGTTTTTCTGGGATCTCAGGGCAAGCAGAGGAAGACGCAGAAACCACCCTCTGACAGTTTATCAAACATCAGCAGAAACTGCCAAACGACATGGTTAAAAACATAACTTTTCATCGCGTCCTGCGGCTCGGAGGTAAGAAATCAGACAACCGCCCTTGACCAACATTTTAAACAGAAAGCACACGTCAGAGGACGTGGGAGAGAGCTGCAGGGGACGAATTACAGCATTAATTATACATTTTTGAAAGAAATCTTGGACTGAAGGCTCGTATTATTTCCAATTAGGAAGAAATGTGTCAATATAGGCAACAGGGCCACAGTTACTGTAGACCGTATGTTAACGGTCAGCTGTTCAGGGACCCTAAGGTTACTCCTTGGCTTTATTAGTCATATTTAACAAAGACTAGATAAGACTTTTGTATCAGATAATATAGTTTAAGATAAGCACTGCTCAGAATGCTGCTTACTTTTGTAGATGTGGGTGGGGGTAAGGCTGTGCACGAGGATGACTGCTTTATTTTCTCATTTGTGTCACCAAATCGTTTTATCACTTTTCTTTCTTTCTGTTTCACACACACAGACTTTTTTCATAGCATAATTATGTTTTTCCATCACACTCTCATTCTTTACACACCTGTAATGGTATTTTAAGTTTATCTCAATATCTCTGCTTCTGAATTTTCAATCAGCTAACTACATGGAGAAACCAAGACTACACTTATATTTATCAACCTTCTTTGGCGATAGGAAATGTCTAATGTTTATCTTAGTTCTATGAATTCTGTCAAATTTCTATCATGGAATGTTCATGGATATGGTACCAGAGATAAAAAGTATTACGATTTTCAACCATCTTAAAAGACTGAAGGCAGATGTCATCTTACTACAGGAGACTCATAAATCAAGCTCAGCTGCTAATGATTTAAAATCACCTGAGTACCCTAATGTATTTTGTTCATGCTATAGCTCTAGACAATGAGGAGCAGCAATATTAAAAAATAAAAATACTACTGTTAATAAACTGTTACTATTACTATTACTATTAATGTAATAGACACTGTTCTGCCCCAAGAAGGTTAAAAAATAGTTCACAATAATTTGGTGGATATTATATTCAATCTGTAATAATTTAAGTTAAAAAAGGAGAGCTATTAAGTTGAAAGCATTCTTTTATAGCCAGTATTTGTGTATCTGCTTCTTATTTTAAAGTATAGTCTGAGATGGCAGTACAGTGTTGAAAAGCGGAAGCTGCTGTAACTTGAGGGAAAGCATTATACAAAAAGCCTGCCTATTTCTGCCTAAACTTCATCTCCTACGTTCTGAATCTTTATCTACACCTTCGAAAGCAATGGCTGTAAGTTTATTGAATGTTCGGGTTAACTTAATGTGTTTTTAAATAATTTATTTAGATATTTTTTGTGAATGTGTTTGTACCAGGACGTAGCCTTATCCTAAAAAAGCTGGCTTTGCTTAAAGTTGTTTAGTAGCATAACAACAATGCTAACGAGCTAATTTGCATATGAAAAGATCGCTAAAATAGCTGTTTATAATTAGTAGCAGCTAAGATTAACAACCATGTGTTTTCTAGCAATAGCCATGTTTGTGCATTAATTTCAGATTTGAAAAGCTGAAGCATGTTTTATTTCTCTGTTTTTTAGTTTAACTCTATTTTTTCATCGAGCTATTAAATCCACAATTGTAAGGAATTTAAGCTATCAACACACAATTGTTAGGAATTGTAAGCTATCAAGAAGATTGTAATAAAGGAGCAAGACACTCGGTCTCCTGGCTCATGAAAATTGAGTTCGGCTTGCTGTTGATCGGCGTTAACGTACACAGTGTATCCAACATGTAGTGATAACAGTAAAGACACAGTTACAGATCCAGAGGGTAGATTTGTCATATTAAAACTATTCTTACATCACCAAAAGTTATGTATAGTTAGTGTATATGGTCCAAATGTTGACGACCCCTCATTCTTTCAATACTTTTTCTCGGTTTTAGTTAATCACATGGACTCCTCACTTCTTCTTGGGGGCGACCTCAACTTTGGTTTAAATGAGAAATAGATGGGCTCAATACAGCAGAGACTCAGCGCAGCTGGCAATCCATATAGTTAAACAGTACATGAGCGATTATGAACTTTGCGATGCATGGTGATCTTTTCATCCCAACGACAAGAAATACACTTTTCTTCTGAAATGTCTTATTCTAGATTTGCTATTTCTTAGTCAGCAGCTCACTGTTAAATGGCATTTCAGACACTGAGATACATCCTATGGTTATCAGCGATCACGCTCCTGTCTCTTTAATTACTTAATTACTTTCATTACTTAAGAATAGAGAATTTATTAAATGGATTGAAAAAAAATCGGCTTCATACTTGGAACTTAATGACCTCCCTGGTATGTCAACATCCATTCTCTGGGAGGCAGGGAAAGTGATTAGAGGTAAAATAATTTAATTCTCATCAAATAAAAAGAGAACAGAAAATGAACATATTCAGGAATTAAAGGAAATATCTAATCATTAGAAGCTTCCCTGGATGAGGAGAGCCTGAGCAAAATACGTAAAGCAAACCTAGAACTAAATTAAAATATTAACAAACAAACCCAGTTCTTAATTCAAAGACTTTGAACAGAAAACTTTGAACATGGTAATAAATCAGGTAGCTTCTTAGCTAACCAGCTAAAAATAAAGAAAGAAAAAACAACTATATCTGCAATCAAAGACCAAATTGGGAATATAGTAAATGGTGCTGAAAGAATAAACAACATTTTCAAAGAATTTTATACTTTATACTCACCAGAGATAAACCCATCAAATAATGAAATCGAATAATTTCTGGATAAAATAACTCTTCCTAAACTATCGGACAATCACGCAATGGCCCTGGAATCACTATTAACAGCGGCTGAACTCCAGGAGGCCCTCCAAAGCATGCCCAATAATAAAGCTCCAGGCCCATAAGGATTTCCAGCAGAGTTCTATAAAGAATTATGGAATGAGTTATGCTGATGCATTTATAAGTTTGATTCTGTTTCTCAGTGTCTAGATGAAATATTGTTTAGCTGTTCTGATTTGACACACGTACTTCAACAAGCTAGTTATTTAATTTGACACATCCCGTGTTGCCTCATGACAGACCTTGTGTTTGCTGACATATCCCATGTTGTTCTGTCATTGGTCTTGTGATTATCCTCTGATGCATAGAACAGTGTTAGCTATCTTACAACAACTGAATGATGTGTTTTGTTCTCCCAGAGCTGAATAATGAGTCAGTCAGAAGCTGATCCAATAGGTTGTGGTTAAATCAGTGTATATTTACTTGTGACTTTCTGAAGAACCTCAGAGCTCCCTATGGACTCTCCATGCGCATGTAAAATAAACTTTCGTAAAGAAGACCACTGATCCTCTTTTCTCTCATCCGAGGCCTCTAAGAAACCCACTGTTTTCAACCACATCATCCCATTTCTCTCATTAATGTTGATCTTAAAATAATCTGCAAAGCTCTTGCAAGAAGGATAGAGAAAATAACACCTCTTACAATCCATCCTGATCAAACAGGTTTTATAAAAGGGAGATTTTCCTCTACAAATTCATGTAGATTAATAGATTTAAAGTATTATTCTTATGGGAAAAACATCAAAATTAATATTTATCTTTAGACGCAGAAAAGGCATTCGATAGAGTTAACTGGAAATTTTTCTTTCGCAAACTTACATAAATTTGGGTTTGGAAATTGTTTTATAAACTGGTTAAAAATATTAAACAGCTCCCCAATGGCATGTATGAGGACTAATAATCAAACATCATCAATGTTTTTCCTTCAGATCCCAGGCAGGGATGTCCACTTTCACCCTCCCTGTTTGCTATTTTTATTGAACCATTAGCAGCAGCATTCAGACAAACTAATAACATTACAGATATACAATACAATAAAATTGAAAATAAAATTAGTCTGTATGCAGATAATGTACTACTTTTTCTACAGCATTCACAAACCTCTCTCTCTCAGGTAATTAGATTGACAAAAAACATACTTAAGAGTTTCAGACTATTCCATAAATTGGTTAAAATCTACAGTCCTTCCAATCAATTGTTCTTTCCAGAGTTCCCGTTACTGTGCAACTCCGGTCAGGAAATATTACATATTTAGGTATCCATATCTCACCAAGGCTGGCAGACTTATCAAACCTAAACGATGTCCCACTTTTAAAGAAAGTGGAAGATGATCTGGCGAGATGGAAATCCATACCTATATCACTTATTGGAAGAGTAGATACAATTAATATGATGGTTTTGCCTAGAATCGATTATTTATTTTCAATGATCCCAAGCAAACCATCACCTGATTGGTTTAGATCTGTGGACTCCTCAATTTCTAAATTCCTTTGGAAAGATAAACCCCCACGTATTAGCTTAAAAACACTACAGAAGTCCAAAGATAAAGGAGGTCCAGAACTACCAAACTGAGATGTTGAACAGACACAATGCAGTGAGATAAAACTTTCAGACCTACCATTTATTAGCTCAAATATAAAACAAAATGAATGTTTTAAAAGTATCAGTATCAGCTCCTCTCTGACCGCTTGGTAGGAATTTCTAAAAATGACAGTCTTTACTAGTTCCATGCAGAAGTATACCCATCTGGAATAACCCAGACATCTTCCAAAAAAATATATATGATACATTTTCCAAACTGGAGTTGCAAAGGAACTGAATACGTGGAACACATATTTATATGGAACAGACCCGGCCTGGTTTCCACCTCCCATAGGATTTCGGAGTGGAACTCGGGATCCAACCTTTTTGGAAACATTTTGGAGTGCGGGATTTAGGAGAGAAATTTAGGATTCACACCCTCAGGGTGTCCTATGGAGCCTGAATTTCCGGAATGTGTTTCGGAAAGTGGTTCAAAGTCTGAGTTTCTAATCTGTGTTCCCAGATTAGGATCCTTGAAGCCCGAGGTTCCAGTATCTGTTTTAGAGCCAGAAGTTCCAGTAACTGTTTTAGAGCCAGAGGTTCCAGTGTGCACTGCAGACCCAGATACTCAAATGTGCTCTGCAGACCCCAAGACTCCAGTGTGTTCAGCAGACCCCATATTCCCAATAGGTGTTTCAGAGCGCACTCCAGAACCTGGGACTCCAGTTACTCTAACTGCTCCTGTGCCTGCAACTTTTCTTGAGACTCCTATCACATGTCTTGAACCCAAGGCCACAGCCTCCTCCAGTAAATGCCAGCAGTAGGCCGCAGTTATCCCCTGCGGCTGCCAGCGCCAGGTAGCAGACTAGAACACTGAGGGAGTTCTGGGGAACACGCCTTGGGTCCAAGCCTCCACAGAGGCTGGTCTGATGAACACACCTCTGCTTTCAGTCATCTCCGAGGGTGTCAAGATGGGCATGCCTTCGCTCCAAGTCATCTCCGAGGGTGTCCAGATGGATACGCCTCCTGTGTCAGCTCCTCTCCGAGGCTCCTCCACGCTTCTTTGTGGGTCCCTCTTCTGTTGTCAGTCAACTCAGCTTCAGTTTAGCTACCAACTTCCCCACTCCACCTGGCTTCATCTTCAGCTCCACAAGGTTCAGCTTCGCCAAGCTCCAAGTCACAAGCTTCAGCCTCGTTGAGCTCCAAGCCAGAAGGTTCAGCTCTGTTGCTCCTCACTCCCACAACAGTCCAGCCATTCTACGGTCTACCTTCTGATCAGCTGGCCTCAGTTCCAGCAACAGATCATCCGGCGTCAGCTCCCCTTCTCCTGGCCCTATCATTGAGTCCACAAGGTTCAGCTTTGCCAACTTCCAAGCCACAAGGTTTGCCGACTTCCAAGTCCACAAGGTTCCCCGTCGCCAAGTCCACAAGGTCCGCCTAGTACCAGTCAGCCTTACTTCAGCCAAGCCCGTGGTCACAAGGTTCAGCTCAGCCAGTTCTCACTCCAGCACCAGCTTTGTTCTGCCCTTTCACCAGCACCGGCTTAAGCCTCAACATCAATCCAACCTGCTTCTGCCACCGCTTCAGGTTTCAGCTTCCCTGATCTACAGTCTACAAGGCTCATCTTCACACCAACTGAGCTCCAAGTAACAAGGTTCAGCGCCGTCAAGTCCTCAAGGTTCAGCACCACTATCCATCACTCCAATATCGGCTTCAGCCTCAGCAGCAGCGGTCAGGTCAGCTCCAGCTCTGCCGCCGACCATTTAGTCACAAGGTTCAGCACCACCGACCGCCTAGCCACAAGGTTCAGCACCTCCGGCCACCAAGACACAAGGTACAGTGTCGCCTCCAGGCTCCCATACTCAAGCTCCAGCATGCTGTCGGCCTCCCATTCACAAGGTTCTGCACCACTGCCGGCCCCCCAAGCACAAGGTTTTGCACCGCCACCGGCCACCCAAGCTTAAGGTTCTGGTCCACCGGCGGCCTCCATGACACAGGTTCTTCAGACGCCGGCCTCCACGACTTATGTTCCCTTGTCGCTGGCCGCCTCGACCCAAGTTCCCACGTCACCGGCCTCCGAGACTCCAGCACCCACGTCACCAGCTGCCACTTCACTGGTCCCCTATAGACTTTGTTTCGTGCTCCTTGGATGTACAACTTTGCTCATGCTCCTTCGATGTACGACTCTTATTATTGGATTTAAATAAAAAAATGGGAAACAACCAACCTCTCCCTCCATCTGAGTCTGATCTACCCGTCATGACAATGGCATTAATTTTCCTTAAACCAATTTAGCTTTTAATACTTTTCAAGACTACAAGGAACCCTGTAATAGGTGTAGTATTTGACCATTTAAGCTCCAAGTCTTCCAACCTCAACTTTTGAGGTCAAGTTAAAAGAGTATTAAACTTGAGACTGGGACAGAGCTTTGCCTTCCACCCTAAAATAATTATAGTAATAATTACAACAAATGGTGGCCCTGCAGATTGAAATACAAACCACACTGTGGAAAATTGTTCCAGTGTTTTTAAAGAACGATAAAGAGAGATGTCCTGGAAAAAGGTCAGGCGAAGGAATTAATAAGACAATATATAAAGAAATTCAGTCTGTCCAAACATCTCTGTTTAAAGCCCATTTATACTCTGAGAATCAAACTAAATGCAGCTGAATCTCTTAGATCTTTTTTCTATTTTACTCTATCCATGCTGTCAAAAATGATTTAGTGCTTCTCAGTCTGGTTTTGGTCTTTACCTGCCAATATAGCCTATCTGAGAAGGTTCTTTCATTTCAATATTCCATTACAAGTGAAAATCTTCATTCTTTTCACCACACACAGGCTGGGCCCTTCCCTAAAATACTCTTTAAACCATTTCCATTTTATATGTATTGAAATTCTGCCTTTACAGACACTCTGCGGATTAGCAGCAAATAGAGGAAGCCATTTTTAAACAGTGGCTAATCCGTTAATTGAATGCAGATTTATTCAAGCCCCGTGCTTGGACTGGATTTAACGTTCTCTGCTGGGAACAAGGAGGGATATTGCCTGACAGTGTGGGTCAGACCAGACTGCTGCAGATTGAAAATTGATTCTCCCCCATTTTTAGGGAAGCTACTGTGCCATATTAATTCCTGCCCTGCGATGCTGAAGATTAACCTCTCATGGCTCTGATCTCAGCGTGTTAACATATCTACCCGACTGAACTGTTAAAATGACCTTCTGTATCATTTTGACTGTGCAAACGAATGTTATATTCGGGCAATCAAATAGTCCGTCAGTCAATTATACAAGGTTTCCATCAGCGTTATAGTATAGAGATCACACCAGTCATTCCTGCCGCCTGAGGCAAAGTGAGGTATATGCATTACTCTTTCAGTGTGAAGTGCTTTTATTACTCTGCTGCAGCTCACATATATTTATGATGATGGCTGACACGCCAGAGGGAATGCCAACAGTGTGCTGTGTGTTTTATGTGCAGCAATGACAAAAGAGAATCATACCCCAAGTAAATATAGATGGAAGACCTGAATTTATGTGTTGAAAACAAAAAAATAAGCAGGCCTTAATAGTATGCAGATGGCATAACTCAGACGGTTTGTTTAGATATACAGTAGCATATCAGAATCAGACTGACTTATCAATAAGTTTATGCGAGATTTAAAATTTGATTGTATAACTACAATAATATGCATAAGCTAGCATATGTCGCTCTATATTTTCTATACATTTTGATGCTTCATTTTGACTTTTGTGAAGTCATAATACTTGAAAGTGAAAGTAATACTTGATTTTTTTTTACAATTCTTACAATCTATTTGTTATACTAAATGATTATTTTAATTATGCTTTAAAAAGTTGATTTATAGTCATTTTTTCCTCTTCTGTTTTCTTGAAACAAAACACGTTGGATTTAGGTGATCGGCATAAATCCTAGTTTTTGGTAGTACCCAGTAGAATGTAAATGGGAAAGTATAGTTTTTGTTGAGTGATGTTATGTGGACTATATAAAACAAGATAGCCACAGTGATTTTATACAGAAATGTTCTATAGAGAGCTCCGGCATGTCCCTTTAACCCCTTACTGATTGAATCTATTTGCAAGAATATTAAAAGACATATAATTATTTGTGTTTTTATTGTCAAGCAGATGCTAAACTGAGTACAGGTTGTTTATTAAAAACATAGGTACACATTTAGGTCTGATGCAAGATGACTATCTAAGGTATAATTGGGTATAATGCTAATTAAGCAGGAATATTGTTGGGTTTTTTTGTACTGCTACTGCTAAGGCGGGGCGTACACTGTGCGATTTTGGACCATTTTTGAGCCGATTTGTCACTCGCGCTACTTTTGTCTGGATCGTGCCGACTTTTGGCTAAATCGTGCGTGTTGCATCGTGTAGTGTACATTGGGTAACGACAGACAATTTACACCTAACGACTAGCTCCCGATCGGTTGCAAGAAAATCAAACCTGTTTGAAATCCTAGTCGCCCCTCGTGTATGACTCGCACTGTGGAAGCAATGCTACGAGCTATTTCTCATACTGAGCATGCGTGTCACCATCATTACCGCGGAAGTACTTCTGGTCTTTGACACAAACAAACAGTGTTTCCACACAAAAAACGGCACAGATTGCCAGGGCAGCGCCTTTGTACACTGAGCCCATCCTCGCAATTCTCAGGCGCGCGTCTTCACTCTAGTGTTTTTCTTCTGCTTCTTCAGTTCCGGGTCAGGCGTGCATCTACTCCCGTGTTTTTCTTCTGCTTCCGGATCTGTCGTGTTGTGCAGTGAGAGCAGTCAGGTTGCATCCGAACAGCAGTTCGTACAGTGTGAGCACATGAGTCGTGAGCTGTGAACTTTTAACCCCTGCAATTCACTTGTACAGTGTGAGCCTGAGCTGAAGACCCGTGACCTAAAAATCGCACAGTGTACTCCTGGCTTAAATTAATCTTTTAAATGCATTTACACCATAAGCACCATCCATCCTGTTTCAGCCTCATAATAATTCAAATAAAGCTTAGAGTGAAATAGCAAAAAAATTATTCTGATCACTAGATGGCAGCAAGGTGCTTCCATTGTGATCTTTGGTCTATGTAGGAAATGCATCATGCACCTAGTTAGCAACAACACCAGAAGCAGTTTGAATGTATTTTTTAACTACAGTCTAATAAGGATTTATTTCTGTCACATTTAATAGCATGGACTAAACACTCCCAAACATCTAAAATAAAGGCTAATTATTTGTTCTTTTGTTCCACACTTTGTTACTGTTCTTCATTGCCCACGGAAGGTAGTAAGGTTGCCAACTTTCATAAATTAAAATAAGGGACACAGAGTGTTATTCACCATGGGCCGAGATGTCAGACTCGCGGGGAGGTGTTGTTCTTTCAGTGAGGGGATCATCCAGAATGGTCAAAGGTTAAGCTTGAAATGCTTTATTTACAATAAACACATTTAATGCATAATTTATTTAAGTTAGGCTACAAAAAGTTGCAATATAATGCATCCAAATAAAAAAGGAAATGAAGTGTATAAAACTTGTGTAACTGATCCTATTTTTGCTTTTTACTTGCTTGTTTTTAATTTTCATACAAATTATTTTCTTGACTATTGTTTTATTGTAAATGCTTTTTTGGTATTTCAATCTTCAAATTGATTTATGCTGTATTTTCTGTGTTCTAATTTTAATCATGTAAAGCACCTTGAATTGCCTTGTGTTGAAAGTGTGCAATACAAATAAAATTCCCTTGCCTTGCCTTAACAAGATGCAGTGTGATCTAACACATGTTGGGAAAACGAGGTCTGTTTGTTGAGCTTCCAAAAGTGTATTTTCAATATTTTTTTTCTAAAGTGACTGTATGGGGACATTGAAGATGAACCCTAAATACCTTTAAACTTTTTCATCTGCTCATTTAAATACAAATTTTGGAGTGGGATGACAAATAGTTAATTGAATTGGCTTGCATTGCTTGTCTGAACAACAATCAAACCACACTAAGAGATGTTCACTTAAAATGTATTGGCTATTTCTCTAAAATATTAATTTCAACAGCCAGAAACGTATCCAAACATTTTTCATTTTAATCTATTTATTAGCAAAACAACTTAGTATGATTTTTTTCTTTAATTTGTCATTTATGTTGATTGACTAATAGACTATGTCTAAGCCTACTGGCTTTAAAAAACAACAACAAAAATCCTCCATAATTAATCCAACAAAAAAAAAATTGCAAATGAACAAGGAATCTTGGAAAAATTCCCAATAAATGTAATCTATTCTGAATATTTTAGCCTACATGTCGCATAAAGCCTAGTTTATGCTTCTACGTTTTGACGGAGACGGATTGACGCAACGCCATTATCCGTCAACCCAAGGGCTCTCCGTCACCTACGCAAGGACACACGGAATCGAGGCCCATTTTTTAACTATCCTTCAACGGATAGCATATGCATCTGACTGGACAGCTTCAGTAAAAGCCAGAGATCGCTTCACCAGAATGGCACTCTATAGTCACCGTAATCAGTAGTTAATGAAGTTTTTCGCCACTATATGCTTTATATTGAAAGGATAATGTATCTATGCTGTTCTTTTGGTGGTTTTGAACACAAGGAGGTGTAGGAAAACAACAACAAATGCTGCTGTGTTTGTTTCCATGCATTTCTAGAGGATTCTATGAGCTGCACTTCTAGTAAAAAGCTTTTGTAGTGGATTCTATGTGCTGCACCTCTAGTAAAAAGCTTTACAGGTTAATCAAAACTTCCTGTCTTTCATTGCTCCTTGGGGAAGAAATGCATTCTCAAGACTAGAAAAAAACAGAAACGGCGCTGTATGATAGTAGGCAGAGATGGCATGAAAACTTAGCACCCCCTGCTGTCCTGGTCTAGCAACGCTGAAAAAAAACATAGAAAATGGAGTGGAAGAGCGGAGTACTATAAACGGAAAACGTCTCCTTCGATACGTCTGCCTCTGAGTGCAAATTTGCGGTAGGAGAAGCATAAACTAGGCTTAAGCCTCACAGACATGTGTTATCTGCGTTCTTGTGTACTTGCCGTGGTGGGCAGCGAGTGTTCTCAGTGCGCGACTGAGAACACTCGCAACATTGTTTACAATTTGCTTTGTGTTCCTCTTTACTCACTCTGTCCAGTCAAGGATGGGCCTCTTCCCACTTGTCTAGCCTATATCTCTGTAAGCGTTTTTGGGACGTTTTTTAAAGGCGCTGCGTGCAAAGTGCGAGTTGTGTCGTGTGTGTGTGTGTGGGGGGTGGGGGGGGTCGGTCTACCTGATTAATCCTGAGCGCGCATCACTCGCGAGCCGCAAACGAAAACAATTTGCGGTCCCTTTAGATCCTGCCGTCAGAACAGTTTTGCTGAATGTAGTTGGGTGATTTTAATTTTATTTTTATATACGCTGTGTAGTTAAAATAAGGCAGTATAAACCTTATGACCGACATAGATAATAGACATTTATGAAAATACGGAACAAATTGCGTCCCTCATTGGTTCAAACCCGGACGCTACATTTAATTGTCAAATACGGGATGATTCCTTATTTCAAGGGAGGGTTGGCAACCCTAGCTGGTAGTGCCAGACAGCTTCCAACTTTAAATCATCACAGCTCAAGAAAATATACATGATAGAGAGATATTTCTGTTTAAAGCTAGATTAATGCCTAAAATACAGTGCTACCTGGCTCCAACAAACAAGCAAATTAAGACAGTTATTAAAACTTTTAAGCATAAATCAAGATATCAAACACTGGACAACATGTCTCCGTTCTGTAAGTGAGGTTAAACTGCTAGTTTAAAACTTTATTAGACAGCTTTTACTGAACAAAATGTAAATATATGGTACCATATTTTTTGTATTTGTATCTCTGGTTTTGAGTCTTGTGTAAATAATACAATTTGCCTGCAATCACCAATATATGGGTTTAGATAGTATGCTCTTAAAGGTGTGGCAAACTCTAAGAGACGTGCCCTCACCTGCATCCTCCGATGTCACTGATTAGATGACAGAGGTCTTGATAGTGTTTCTCTTAGGCAGCAAGGCATAAACTGAAGGAGCAGCTGTAGAAACCAATATTATAAATACAAAGCATAAAAGCATAGACAGCCAGGGAACATCACATAACGCAGTGCTAAAAAAGCTGTATACATTTTGTTTTTTTTGGGTGAGTACTAAGGGCAGAGCAACACCATGACTGCCTTCACACTGAAAGGTGATTTTCTTAAATTGCAAAAATTTAGCAAAATTTAGACAGCTTTGGAGATCCTAGAGTCTATAGGAATGTTTTATTCCAATGTGAATCCAAGTGGAGTCGGAATTAGGTTTATTACTTATTTTAAGGGATATGAAAGATTTGCCTTCTGGCTGAACTTGCAAGAAGTTCGAATTCTCCTGCTCATAAGCACACAGGAAGACATACAATAATGGCTAATAGAGCTCTTCACAACAAACCCAGTAGATCTGCCCTAGTCTTCTCCTGGCAGTCGGTCTACTGGCTGACAGTTTAAATAACACCCCAGTCTTTCCTAGGGCAGTAAGGCTTCATCTGCTTTCACATATATGAATGATTAGATTACTGATTGTTGCTTTACATCCTTGTTTACCCTGTTCTGGATACACATAACTGATCTGCAGTGTTGTGATTGAACGCGTTCAATGAACGACGTTCACTGAACACGTTCATATTTTCGGTGAACGTTGAACTAAACGAATCACTTTTCAAACAATGAACTTGAGCGAGAGTGGTGTTCCGTCTGCCAGGACTGAGCGCGTGCGCAGTTCACGTTCACGCTCATTTGAAGTCAGGTTTTACGACACTGTTTATGGCAAACAAACACCTAGATACCGGTCCAGCATGGCGAGTGCTAGTACTAGTTCACGTGATACAGACTTAGCTGTTACTGAAGCCAGTTTTGAACAGCACTTGGCAGAGTTTTATGTACAAACAAATGAAGACGCAGACGGAAAAAACCTTACATTTTTGTGCAAACTGTGCCCACCGGGACTAAACAAACAAGTACGTACGTCAGCCACATCGAGCTCAAATTTGAAGCGCCACATCGAGTTAAAGCATCCGAGCTATCTTGCCAAATATCTGCGACTAAATGATGAACGCAAGAAATCATTAACGAAGAGAGGACCGCCGCCGCCGAGCACACCAACCCAAGTTAAGCTCACTTTATTTATTTATTTATTAGCTGGTCCAGTATTTCACAATGAGCAGAGGTAGCTCATCTTAAGTTAGGTTGTTCAGCTGCTAGCTGTTCATTTTCTTTAGACAAATATGATCAGGAAGATTTTTTTTTTACTATTATAAATTAATATAAATGGCATTTTCATTCTTTACACACTGTTTATTTCCTTTTGAGGGTGTGAAAATGTGTTGGTTGAGTATTGCACATTGAGCAGAGTAAGCCCAAGTTAAATTTACATTACAGTACACCACTAATTTTGTCTGGTTTACATAGTTACTGCCGTTCAGAATATGCGGGATTTTTGTCAGTGGACAGATCTTTTTCCCATGAACCTAAATGTACCTTTCAAGTTTTTGAAGTCCTGGGTAATTTGGTTCATGCTGGCTAAATAAAGGTTCACTGAACATACAGTATACCTTGACTGCACCTTGCATTTTCCAAGTTCTACATATTTTCCTGATCACACATTATTTAAGGGGTAAATATATTCCTTATCTCAATATTTTTTCTCTCCTGGCTATAGGCTAATAGTTGTCACTTGTCTCTGATGCTTTATTGGTACAATAATTTTGATTAGTTTTGAATAGGCAGTGATTTGCAGCTGGTGATGGATGGTAAAGACATTCTATTGAGTAAGATTGTGGCTTATTTAAAAAAAACAAATGAACATGAACTAGTTCATTTTTAGAAATGTGAACTTAGTTTATTTCTTTAAAAAATGAACTATGAACATGAACTAATTTATTATTATCTGTGTGAACTGAACTTTGAGCTAGTTCTGTTTAAGTATGAACTGGCACAACACTGCTGATCTGATCCACTGCTAATATACCGGTTGACAGTCTCTCTTTGAACTAAGTTCGTCAACCATATTTGATGATTCTGCCGTTTTCACCAAGCCCTGAGTCCTGCAGACAGTAAGACTATTATACAGTATATCAACAGCTGTAAAATCGATCCACTCTGTCTCGGCAAGAAGATATTGAATTTACAAGCCTCACTCACAAAATAACCAGTGAGAAAGACGCAGGGTAAAACTACAGAAAAAACATCAATGTACTATCTTTAGAAGATGGAAAAGAAAGGAATTCTTGCGGATCTGTGTATCAGTATGTGTTAGCTTATTTTCATTCACAGGCAGGATAATTTCCCCCACTAACTGTGTCAGAAGTCCATTTCAACATTCCCAGCTCCCCTGAAGTGTCAGTATATTAATCAAGTATTTTAATTTGCCCATGTCCCCATGTTGATCTTTTTCTGCTTATGAGGCCCATTAACCTTTGTTTGTGTACAGTTTGCAACCCACTGCATTAATATGCTGCACAGATTGTAGGCCAAGTTAACACAGCACAATAATTAAAATCGTCCTCGCCATCTAGTGATACACGTGGGAATGCCAAAGTCATTAAAATCTCTAATATTCTATCATTTCCTCCAGATAATCAAACTAAATAATGGCATAGTGGTAAATGCCGCGGGCTGTGCTCTTTTTAATCAGCTTCTGAGGGCAAGGGCTGTGTTTGCTTGGAACTGTACAGTTTTGCCCAGATGCTTTTAAAAACTACTGCTATTCGGATTCTGTTATCTGAATGAAATGACTGATTTGTGAATAGGTCAATGGCTTTGTGCAAACCGCTTTCAGCTGCTATAATATCAAAGAGATGTGGCACTAGAAAATGAATGCCGTCAAGGAGGACTAAAATGTTCTTTCCCCGCTTACATTTCAGTAAGACTTTTTCAGGAGGTTTGCTGAGCTCAGAAATACTGTCTATTGATGCCTGTTGAACAGTTTACTTTGAACACATTATTCCCACAATAATTTAAATCCAAATTTGAAGAATTCTTAATATTTCCCAAAGGGAAATTAAAGGGCATATATAATGCAAAGTAGGTTTTTGGAGTTTTCAACCATCTGGTAATGCAATTTTCTCATAAAAACACCGACCAGAGTGGTTTTTGGCTTAATTCATGCATTTTTGAGTAATCCTCAATCCTGCTCTCTGAGCAGCTGCACTGCTCTCTCATAGAAAACGACGAGTCTTCAAATTGTGACTTATTTTACGTCACTAACTGAAAACAAGGAATGGGACAGGTGTCTGCACCGCACCTGCAGAGAGAGCAGCTTACCCCTGGTAGAGTTGCAATCTTATGAACAGCATTGTGTGGTTAATTAATTGATATGTAGCATCTTAGAGTTTTCAGTAAATGGTTCAAACAACACCCACAGCTTTATCATATACTGGGTTGGAAAGATTGTTTCTGGACTCAGCTGTGTTGTTTTGGGCTCCATCTGTAGCCTGCATTGGCTCCATCTAAAGCCTGGTAGATTTAGCAGCTGAAATAAGCTTTATTGTCAGTTTTTTATAAAAAATAAATAAATGAACCAAACGTCCGAGCCCTTAATATAACACAGTTTCATTGTGGTACTTGGTGCATTTCAAATTCACTGTCGGACTCCAGGTCAAGATAAGGCTCAGGCTGTTTTTCTTTGCGGTGTGAGGAGAGGAGAGGAGCGGAGGAGAGAGGGGGGAGCAGGAGGCAAGAAATGAGCCATTTGACTTCATGGTCCAACATTAACTACAGGATACAAGTAAAATTTTAGGACAAATTAATTCTCTATAACACCAACGGTAACATTTTATCATGTCTATCCCAGAAGTTGAAAGCTGTAAACTAGTATGATATAACCCCTTTAAATGCTGTGGAAACCCATATCATCCAAGTATCTGTAAAGAGGTGTTGTGGACATTGATGCTGTGGACAGGAAGGATCAGTCAGCAGTCAGTCTTGCAACAAATCTAATGAGGCCTCTGGCTGAAGACTATTAGTGTATGACAGCCAAATGACTTATTAATTAACCTGACAGTCATATGTTTAGACTGTGTGAGGAAGCTAGAGTACCCAGTAGAGAATCCCCACACGCACAGTGAGAACATAAAAAGTATGTACGAAGACCCCAGATCAGGATTCAAGCCCAAGACCTTCTTGGTGCAAGGTAGCAGTGCTACCACTTGTGCTGTCATGCACCTTGAAACCAATCATATTTTTCAGAAATATTAACGTTTTAAATTTCCTGAGAATTTTTCTAAATTATTTATCAGTTTACCAGCCTGTTGCCTTTTTCACTCTTCCCTAAAAAATGAATAAAATGTGTTACTACAGGTCTGAAGTCTTGATGATTAGTAGCTAAAATTGTATTAATGTCGGCTTCACACCAGTCTTATTTCGTACTGAGTGGAGTGGGCAGCTGGTGCCTTTCAGTTTTTTTTCTGTTTACACATTTCAAACAACAGCTTGCTGAAAGAGAATGTTCCCTTGCAGAATAAATGTTCAAATTATCAAGTTGTCAAATTTGCAAATTAACACAACAACGTAGAAGCCAAATGTTGCAAATTGTGTCTTGCTTTTAACATAGCTGACGGATAAGAGAAGATTAGTTCTTCATACTTTAAGTTGATTGATTGTCCCAGAAATTGAATTTTGTTTATCATTTTTTCCACTCAAAACATGTATATTTCTCAACATATTTAGCTCTGCAAAAAATTAGAATCGAATTTGCGATAGAAAAATCGGATTTAATTAAACTACCTGAGTCAAGAAAAATTGTAACAAAAAAAGTTTGGATAGTTTAACTGTGTAGCTGTAAACAGAGTGTTAACTAAATGTTAACTCTTTATGCAACAAAATAAAAATAAAACTGGAAATTTAAATATATTTCTGTACTAGATGACTAGCTAAAGACATTACTTATTCCCCCAGAAACGTAAAACAATAGCTCCAAGTGGGTATACTGCAAAAATTACACTGATGTTGTTTGGCAGAATCTGTTTTTGCAACTTATTTAGCATGAGTGGACTGTTAAATGCAATTTGCACCTACCCCTATAGATGATGACAGAATAGGTTTTACTTTTCACAACACTCTTATACAAAATCTGCTGCATCGTCTTGCAAACACTGAAGGACATAAGTTTCCTCAACACCAAAGTCTCCTCTGTCCGGTCTTGTGGATGACTTCACTATTGTGTCTTTTCTCCAGGTGAACACCAAAATGTTCATTGGCCTACGCCTCCACCACCTTCACTTCTTCTCCTGTGATAGAAATAGTAAATTCTTCACAAATCTGTTTCTTCTCAAATCTGCAGTCATCTCCTTTGTTTAGTTCAAATTCAAGATGAGATAGATAAGTTCCTCCCAGAAGTGTTTTTTCTCTGTTACAAAGAAAGAACGTAGTCCTTCTTGAATACAGTAAGAGACATCAAATTTGTGCTGTGAGAATGCTTTTGAAACATTTACAACATTTTACATTTATTAAAAAAAACATGTAAATTAATATAGAAGATATTGTACATTCATACTTTGGCCACTATAACACTCTCTCTCTCTCTCTCTCTCTCTCTCTCTCTCTCTCTCTCCTTATTTGTTTAGAAATATGAAAACAGAGAGCATCAGGACTTTTAAGATCTAAGAACCTGTCTAATCCTCTAAGATGGGCAGTTGTCAGTGTAAAATTTCAGCCTCAGTTTCTAAAGCTGGAATGAAATATTTTTCATACTCTTTTGTCTCATATGATTTACTGCTTTAAAGCCTGACATTCCATGAGATGGTTTTTGGCTTAATTCATGCATTTGTTGGTACCCTTCATTAAATCAAAGAAAAACTCATAATGGTCACAGAAATAAGTTTAATCTGACAAAAGTAATAATAAATACAAATTATATAAATGTTGACCAATGAAAGTCAGGCATTGCCTTTCATCCATGCTTCAACGGAATTATTTAAAAAATAAATGCATGAAACAGGCCTGGACAAAAATGGTGGTACCGCTAGAAAAGAATGAAAATAATGTGACCAAAGGGACATGTTAATCCAAGGTATGTCCACTAATCAGCATCCTAGGTGTCTACAATCCTGTAATCACTCAGTGGGCCTATATATAGGACTCCAGGTAGTCACTGTGTTGTTTGGTGACGTGGTGTGTACCACACTCAATATAAACCAGAGGAAGCAAAGGAAAGAGTTGTCTCAGGAGATGAGAAAGAAAATCATAGACAAGCATGTTAACTGTAAAGGCTATAAGACCATCTCCAAGCAGCTAGATGTTTCTGTGACTACAGCTGCACATGTCATTCAGTAATGTACGATCCATGGGACTGTAGCCAACCTCCCTGGACGTGGCTGCAGGAGGAAAATTGATGACAGATCAAAGAGACGGATAATCCAAATGGTAACAAAAGAGCCTAGAAATACTTCAAAATAGATCCAAGCTGAACTTTATGCTCAAGGAACATCAGTGTCAGATCGGAACATCTTTCGCTGTTTGAGCCAAAGAGGGCTACATGGGAGACGAACAAGGAGAGGACAAATCATTAAAAAAAACAGACTGGAGTATGCCAAACTACATGCTGACGAGCCACAAAGCTTCTGGGACAATGTCCTGTGGACAGATGAGACAAAAATTTAACTTTTTGCCAAGGCACATCAGCTCTATGTTCACAGACAGAAAAATGAAGCATATCTAGAAAAGAACACGGTCCCTACTGTGAAACATGGAGGAGGCTCGGTTATGTTCTGGGGCTGATTTGCTGCATCTGACACAGGGTGTCTTGAATCTGTGCAGGGTACAATGAAATCTCAAGACTATCCGGGGATTCTAGAGAGAAATGTGCTGGCCAGTGTCAGAAAGCATGGTCTCAGTTGCAGGTCACGGGTCTTACAACAGGAAAATGACCCAAAACACACAGCTAAAAACACCCAAGAAGGGCTAAGAGGAAAACACTGGCCTTCTATGAGCCCTGATCTCAATCCTATTGAGCATCTTTGGAAGGAGCTGAAACGTGCTGTCTGGAAAAGGCGCCCTTCAAACCGGAAACAACTAGAACAGTTTGCTCATGAGGAGTGGGCCAAAATACCTGCTGAGAGGTGCAGAAGTCTCATTGACAGTTACAAGAATCATTTGATTGCAGTGATTGCCTCAAAAGGTTGTGCAACCAAATATTAAGTTGTGGGTACCATCATTTTTGTCCAGGCCTGTTTCATGCATTTATTTTTTAAATAATTCCGTTGAAGCATGGATGAAAAGCAATGTCTGACTTTCATTGGTCAACATTTATATAATT
The DNA here is from genome assembly GCA_028564705.1 of Apricaphanius iberus. Taxonomy (NCBI): domain Eukaryota; kingdom Metazoa; phylum Chordata; class Actinopteri; order Cyprinodontiformes; family Aphaniidae; genus Apricaphanius; species Apricaphanius iberus. The sequence continues at coordinate 79,559 of JAPXFQ010002458.1, read as the reverse complement.
TTTATTTATTATTACTTTTGTCAGATTAAAGTTATTTCTGTGACCATTATGAGTTTTTCTTTGATTTAATGAAGGGTACCAACAATTTTGTCCACGTCTGTATTCTTTATTTTAGATGGAATTGATTGGTGTTTTTCTTTTTTTATGTTATGAAATCAATTTGACTAGGAAATTTAATTTTTATGTCAAATCACCGATGTAGCCATGAGTCATATCACTGATGTGATAATAGTATGCTGTAACCTTTCACAGTGCCTGACAAGACTCGTATCTCCTTTATATATGAAGACGAATCCTTATGATAGCAAATCTACTGTCTAAGACAGAGGAGAAAAATGTGACAAGCTGATTTTACTATATATATCTCAAGTGTCACAGGCAATATCAGTCTACTCTGCTCAGCTCGGTCTTAGATAAGGTGATGTCTGACAAGCAGAGGGTAGATGGAGCAAGTGGGATAAATAAATCATGCAATGACAGCAGAAGACATTAAGGACATGTCCACACTATTTTCACTTTCAGATTACTTAAAAAAACACAATTTTAGTCCAAATTGATAATTTTAATTAACATTACCGGTTAGTGAAACAATGACACCACTACTGCGAACAGAAGTTAATTTATCTGAATGCAAATCTGATTGCATGCATGCGCTATTTCAGAAGGTCTCAGTTTCTGCCTATTTGGAAGGTCTCCAAACTGACTTACTTCTTACAATATTACTTAAATGTAGGTAAGCTGTGTTTCATATGTTTGAATGATTGATGTGGTCTAAGCTGTTTGCAAAATCAATAAAAGCAAAATGTCTTTTAGAGTCAGGATTAGTATTTTGACAAAGTTGTAACCATAACAACATAAGGGGAATAGACATTTTTTAAGACACATTAGTAACTGTGGAGTTTAGTCGAATTGAATGAATAATTATACATTTAAAAGTAAATGTAATCCGATTTTCCTCAATACTGCACCTAATCAGTAATCAGTTGGTTAAAAAACAAAAATGCGAATGTCACTGAATGCAAAATACCGAAGTGCTAACAAGTGGTGCGAACGATATTATATATTATATTATTATGATTTGGTGATGAAGTTCCTAACAAAGTGACAAATATTTTTAGGATTAGTGAGATGTAAAAAGTTGAATTTAGAGGAAGTACAACGAGTTAGAAATATCAAGAAATACCTTTTTTTTTCGAGAAATGTTTGCTCATAAGGATGCTGGCATATGGAATGTTTATAAGGGTATAAAACAGGACGCCATTGTACTGCTCTGTTTTATTCTGCTGAGCAATAATTAACTGCCTTTAAAGGAAGTTATTTGATTTGCAAACATTAGCATCAGTATTGCAATTTCAGGGTTGCGCTTTAGAAAAATGTGCCACAGAATGTTTCCTCTTCCAATCAATCAATCAATCAATCAATCAATCAATCAATCAATCAATCAGTCAGTATGTCAGTCAGTCAATCAATCAATATTTATTTATAAAGCATTTTCATACATAAAAATGCAGTTCAAAGTGCCTTACACAATAAAAATCCCCCCACCACAAATGTGGGATCAAAAGATTACAAAATGCAACTTAAAGAAAGAAAAAAGCTTTTATAGTGTTGTGATCATTACCTGTGTTTAATTAACAACCAATAATTTGGGTCATGAGTCTTAAATTGTAAAATCAATGCTCTGGAAATGGTCATTTAAAATTGTTAACTCCAACTGTTCTTATCATGTTTATAAGATACCAAAGATAGCTTCCAGTGACACCTTCCTAATACTCTTTTTATTGTTTTAAAGACCCTGTTTTACAGCAACTTCACTTCTACATATACCACTGCTTCTAATATAAAAATGTAATCTCTATAGCTAGAAATGTTATTAAAATCAATTAAATATTGTAACAACTCCGCCTGTCCGGGCTTCAAAAATCTTTGATAGGTGCAAACATTTGATTGCTTCAAAACATCCCCTTTGCTACTTATGTGTTCTGCACAGCACAAGAAAATTTTGAAGTGAGACGAGGTCTCTCAATTTATATTGTTGGATTTCAGATTTGTTTTTCATCAGAAAAAAATAGAAGAGAATATATTTCAGTTAGTTGATTCATACAGATAAGAGTTCAGCAGTTAGAATACTACTGTAAATAGCCTAACTCTGTCTTGTGCCACAAACAGCAATTTGGTGGGACTAACCAAAATTCCAGCTCCACAGGAAAAGAAGAAAACTTTATAAAGGTTTGTCAACAGCTGCACCCCCCAACGCCCACACCCACTGGCCTCTGTTATTGTGAGCAGGAAAATGGCTCACATTGGGGAGAAACCCCCGGGATCTGGATAGGTAGAAACATCATGATCCTTCCATCACTGGCAAGGCAAAGGACTCCAATGGAGACAAAGACTGCTGAGCAATCAGATGGATTGCAAGCCACTGATGAAACAAACCCCATTGTTCTGCCCTGAGCTTTGCAGAAGCCTTTTGAATCTGATTGCCATGAAAGCAAAAACTGCAATGGAGCCAATATGAGGTGACTGCCATGCTGGAGAACTCCAAAGGTACTGTTTAAGTGAAGGTTGGAGCCGATTGCTGTGTAGCCAACCCAGAGAACAAAGCTGACATCCCAGCTGAAGGGTTTCTTGCGTTACCAGCCAATGAACAAGTGAGTCTCCTAGGCCATTGTAGCCTATTGTTATCCATCGGCTGTTGACCCTCACAGCCCCACCGCAAACCAAAAGAAACCTGGATGACTTTAATTGTTCAATAAGGTCTGTCTGGGCAGAGGTAAGATTAGTATAAGATAAATAAGATTTAAGGGTTGTGTTTTCACTGTGATTCGTTACTTTGCGTAAGATTTCATGTGGTATTGTTAGGGTACAGACAGGCCATACGGCCTGAAGGTATAGCCAGTATTTTCAAAGATTTTCCAAGTCATTTTAAATCCTGCAATCTGAGTTACTCAATACGACAGGAGTTTTCTATTCCTTGTTCAATGTTTAATAAATTAATTTGAGTGCCTTTAAGTGACACAATGTGGGTTACCTATAAGCTACATGCTAAAACGAACCCACGTGTCTAGCTTTAGGCCGGCATTTCTCAAACAAGAAAGATTGCTAGTGTAGTGTTCAAAATAGAGATTGGTTTAAAGTAAATTGTTTACACACAGAGAACTAATCTTATTTGCTGTGTTGTGAAACTTGTGCCTTAATGTATCAAAATACTGTAATTAGATTGTTAACTGCCATGATCAATCTATAAATAGAAGCAGTTTTCCAAAGGTTAATTACTTCTGATCCAGATATTTTTAAACAAAACAATACTTAAATAATATTTTGTATTTTCCTTGCGTTGTTTATTGGTATAGACATGAATCAGTGGTGCTAATTAGTTCAAACTGATCACAAATAGTAATATAATTCTAGTTTTACTTCCAGTATTGCAATATTAGCCTAGGTCTTTTTCATCCAGATTCCTACAGACCTGTGACATCAGGATTTATGGTTTCCATTCCTTTGCATATTTATCCATTCAGTAGTTATTTATTTATTTATTCTAATTATTAGTGTGTGTTACTGGCTTGGTTGATTAAAATGTTTGCCTTATTATTTATCTTCTTTTGTAAATAGATTATTGTATATTTAAAAGTCGTAGTTGTCCATTATTCCACATACATTTGCAGTAAATGCTGTTCAATGAACGTCTAGAGCTCAATCCTCTACCTTGTGTTTTATACCTCAGCCTTATCCTGAGATGAGGTGTCTGAGGAAGCAGATAGTAAAATATAACTCACACTGAAATATTTGGCTATTATTATATTTCCTGAATATCAGGTGGTGCCCCATATATCTAATAATAATTTCCATAAATTAATTTTATTGATTGCCATAAGAAATCCTTCATAAATATTCATAGCCAAATAATCACATCCTGTTGTTATCCTCAAAACAGGTTCATATAACCTTAACAGGAGGCAGGCCAACAGTTTGTACTTAGAAATTGAACCACTGAACCATGGTGAAGCAAACATAAGTTGGTCTCAGGTGTCAAGTGTAATTGCATGTAGCACACATGACTAAACACACGATAGAGAACAGAGGTGCCCCTCCAGCCAAAGTAGTCCGGTGTTGTTATTATGTCCACAGACAGGCCTGCCTCACAGCTGACTAGTTTGCTTGCGCTCCCTCCAGAGTACAGTGTGTTTGTCTGAAAGCTACGGGAGGATGAATAAGCCCAGTGCTCCCTGCATGCTGTTTCCTATTAAATGGTAAGTGCTGTGGCTCAGCCTGCTGGGCTTGGAATATAGGTATTAACCCACTGTGCTTTTGTGATTTCTAGAATTCAGTGCACTGTCACCTCCTTTTAAACACATCCCAAGTCGACAATCAGCAGGTTTGTACCCAGCTGGTTCAAAGCAACAGGGATGAGATTGGAGTGCAGCTCGCTGCCAAACACCAGGTGTGGAAGCAGGAGACAGTTTTGTAAGCAGAGTTCTTCAGTCTGTTTGCTTTCATGCATTTCAAAAAGAGACTCCGCTGATACTAAAAACTGTAGGATATACACTACAGTTACAGTAATTTTAATTACCTAAACTGCAGAAAGAGAGAGATTTGTTTATTACTTTCATCAAAGTTAGAGGTTTACATGCCCTTAGATCACAATATCTTTAAAGACACACTAACTCTGCGAATATTTGCTCTCTGTCACCCTCTCAAGGTATTATGTCACCGTCATAAAAAGATTCTGTGGAGCACATCTGAAGAGGACTTACAGAATGTTTTACAAGCTTCCTAGCCAATACAACAAAAAATCGGACTAACTGCGAGTCAGTTGGTAAATCGTCAAACGTTTTTCCCAACACTGCATTACAACATCATGCCAGACCAACAACAAGGATTTACTAATTCAATTCAAGTCAGTTTATTTGTATATCGACAAATTTAACAACATATGTCATCTCAAGGCACTTTACGAGAAAAATAATTTCAGTGCAATTATACAAACTCCACACAATACCATTCTATAGCACACTTAAATAAAATAGTTACCCTAAATCTGTCTGAAAATCCTGTTTATATCAAAATCCACATTAAAGAAATGAACCTTCTCATTACTTCTATATTTGAAGCCTTAATTCGTCTGTGTCTCTTAAGAACCTTCTACCCTTTTTGAAACTCCCGATTCAATACGTCCCTTATCACAGCATGCACATGGATTTGGACTCGTATATTTTTTACAGATGTTTACAATGTGTTGAATTTCAGTATGTAGTGAAAAAAATTACATTAGTGAACAATGGCAACATGGAAGATTGTAAGACCGTAAGCTAATGATGTGGTGGAAATCTGGGTGTCTGACAGGCCTCGGATGAGAGAATAAAAGAAAGTGTCAGCTATATACGTACATAGTTTATTTTATGTGCACAGAGAGCCTCCTACTGAGGACTCTGTTTTTCCTTTACAAAATCACAAGTATTTATAGGTGGATATAACCACACCCTAGCATATCTGTCATTTTCTGTCACAAATGATCCGTGTAGGGGAATTTATCAATAAAAAAATTTAATTAATTGATCATTGTTATGATCTACCTGGTGTTGCTGAGAAATATTAACTAATAATTGTAAATTAGTAGTTAATAATTCTTTAAATCATTTAATCGGGGCACCACTCTAGCCTCTGGGCTACAAACAAAATATTATATATAATCAAAAAGGGGATTATCAACAAATAATCTAATTTATAATGATTAATTATTAGTGATCACACCAGAAAGATCCTATCTGAAGTACATGAATTCTTTGCAATAATTCACACACACACTCAGAATAAAAGAAACCAGAGATTAGATTCAATTTAACAAATGTATTCTAAAAACACAACTAAAATAACACATAAAAACACTACTCATACCAAACGGTTGATAAGACTACTACCGGGACCTGAGAAATATGGCGACCAACGATGGCGTCACTTTGGCACATCACGGGGTGCCTCCTACTGACGTCGTACACCGCCTCATCGTGTGTACGCGAGGAGGCGGTGTATGACGCGAACGCGCAGCTCGTCGGATAAGAACAGGGGGGATGTTTTCTGATCTGTTTTATGACTTATTGTTTAACTTGAAGCAAGAGGCCTGTGGTTCCTTTCTAACAAAGAAACCTTTTGGCTCTTATCAGTGAGTTAGCTTTCTGCTAATAAAACTCTGGTCGGTAAATATGGAGGAAAAACGGATTAAAATGTCCTTTGCGTACTGAATACTTACCATTAACTAACAGAGAGGAACCAAGACTTCTACGGACTAACAAATTTGCTCTCTAATAAAGACAAAACATACAGGAAACTTACAATCAACAAGTACAAAACTCACAAATTTTACCCGTAAGTAGAAACACAGCACAGGAAAATCACAGAGCGCTCAAGGAAAGCAACTCACTTTACATAATCATGCATGCATAAAATTACAAGGAAAGCTTTTGTAACTCGTTCCACCAAGGTTGAGGATAAATTGAACAGTCTTACAGTTTGTAGGAGTAGGCCTACCGGGTGCAGGAAAAAGATACCGCATCCTTGGTTGGTACGGAAAAACGCGAAGGGGAACGGAGCGTAAAAGGAAGATAAAAAAAGAAAAAGAGAGAGAGAGAGAAGTTCAGCAGACTGAATAAAAAAAATAGTTTGGAGGCCAGTCAAACTATTGAAGGGGCTTGGTTGCAGGAAGGAAAAAAAATCCAAAAACACGCGTTGCAGAGAAAGTCTCTTCTTTTTTAGTCCTGGCAGACTTGCCCATTCGTAGAAAAGAGCTGGAAGAGCGGGGTTCTCCTTTAGTCCAAAAGACGAACCAGAGATGAGTTTAGAAGTGGCAGTTCTTGAAATTTAAACTCAGCGGGCTAATGTCTTTCGTACCTCCTCTCTGTGCGGTCTCCACTCACGCTGAAGAGAACTGCAGTGAATTTGATGGATTGGTGCCCCAGCCCAGTGTTGCCAACTCCTCAGTAAGGAAAGTAGCTATTGGCTGTCCCAAAAGTCGCTAGAAGTCGCTAAATGACGTCATCGCCTAATTTGCATAATTGGCAATTTGCAAATAACTATAACGGACGCTGTAGGAGAGAGGAATAACGTCGTTGGAGAGACAAAAGTGAGTAAAAAACACCCTAAATATGTTTAGAACTACAAATGTACAAAAATAATTTCAACATTATCAACATTTAATGATTTTAATGCTTTGTCTAGATCCACATTACACACATCAGTTTTGTCCTGTATTGTTAAATGTTATAACAGCAAATTTAATCAAAAGATTGTTCTGTAGGGTGAAATTGCTAGCTCTACAACCAACCCTCCTCCTTTATCCGGGCTTGGGACCGGCAAAGTGACCCAAAAGACACACTCTGGCAGAGTTACTTAGGTTTTTTTTTTTAAGTTGGTTTTTTTTCAAAGTTGTGCTGAGCTAGCTAGCAAGATCTTATGTCACAGAGAGGTAGGCTACACACACAGTGGACGAGGTGAATAAGTGACTGAGCTGCTGAGGTTGTGTGAGTCAAATGCAGTGATTTATTTGTGTGACAGCGTCACAGCGAAGAAACGTTTACATTTAAATCCCGCTCTGCAAGCCAGCGGCGGCTTTCTTTTGCGCAAGCGCATTTCATTTGCAGTCCGGACGCCGAGTGGTGAGGGTCTCCTCTCTCTCTCTCTCTGCTCCGCCCATAGACTGTAGATGGGACTGCTGCGCAAGGCTACTGTGAGACTGGCCGCCTGTAAGTGCTTTGGGACGGGGGAGGGGCTCACGTTGAGGACAGTAACTGCAGAACAATACGTGCTTCACGCCAGAGTCTCCAAAACACCAGATAAGTCTCCAATAACACCAGAAAAAGTCGCTAGATGACTACCAGTAGAAACTCAAATATAAGTCAAACATATGTGGATGACTCAGATGACTAAGAAATTTATGTAGGCTTCTGACTTTGTTTAAAAAGTTTTCTAAAGCCACCTAAAAAAACTGTGTAACTTCTAACATCACAATAGGTCTATAGGATTAATTCTACATATTCTAAATCTCTCTAAAAATCCCCCAAAATCGGCCACCATTAGTATGTATATGCTTGTTGCAAAACTATAAAACCAACCAATTTTTTTATTTTTATTTAATTGTTAATCCCCCCACCCGTGCCTCACGCTCTGGACAGAACATGAAAAGGAGTCCTAAAAAAGGAAGATGTTTACTCATGTCATTTAGTGATGTCTTTGATGAACTTGATCACAGCTTTTAACTATGACTTGATGGGGCAGTAGTTTTGTTTAACTTATCTCTACATGTTTGCACAGGATTTATGTGGAATTCTTAAAAGCTGCTACAATGGTCTCTATGAGAAAACACAAAATAATGAGGTTGCCTTTCTTAAAATGAAGCCAAATGACCACTTTAATACGGCCAAGGGTTAACATTGTTTCATTTTAGTTTAACCTTATTTCATGGGGTCTCTTTCATTACTAGGTCTACTTTTCACCTGTATAATAGGAGGAAGAAGCCATCTAGTAAAATTTTTTTTATATCTGAGAATTTGATGCTGTGGCATTGGGGTTGGGGTTTAAATATCTCAAAATGCATCTGAAGTGAGAACTGTCAGTCATTGAATTTTTTTGTCATAGTTAATCAAAAGGGTATCCGATTTAAACTAACTGCAGAGAAGTCTTTATTTGTACAAACTAAGTCTTATTATGAATGCATCAACTCAGATTAGTGACACAGGAAAGACAAAAACAATTATTCTAAAAATTCTAAACATTTGCAGGTAACCGTTGAACAGAGCTGATATAATCTTTTTAGGACTTTGTACTTGATCGATGCAAAACCCTTAAAACAACCCAAATGTCTGAATTTTAGAAGAAACTGATAAAATCCTGACACAATTTGTTGTTGTTCTGAGAAACATCAAAATCCTCAGTCCAAGTTCTTCACAAATTGTAAAATTATTTTAACTATTAAGTTTTAACAATATTGATGATTTTTGACAGCAATAACATTTTTTTACTATGTTTTTTTAGGTTTCTGAACCTCTTTAGAAAACAACATAAAACCTGTAACTAATGAAGAGATGTGTAGCCTCTATGGGCTGTCCATCAGGGTTGCACAGAGGTTACATTAAAAATGACCTCCACACTTTCTACAGTCATGCATGTCAGTGTGGACCAAATTCTAGAGAGAGAAGCCAGTAATCTATTGAATCACTCAGTTCCCAAAATATGCTTCCCTCCACTCAACTGTCAAATATTCTAATCCAGGCAGGATAGAAAAGCAAGGGATAATCGCATTAGTGTAATCACGTTGACCACATGAGGTTTAGCTGCTTAGAGTGGATTTTGCAGGTACTCTGCAATGAGGCATTACAGCTCATAAGGCATGTTAGCTTAAACCTTGATGAGTAAATGTTTTTGTTACACAGTCCATAGGGTTAGAATTTCGACTTAAATAACAAACTTAAAATAGCCTTTCACCAGTTAAAAAAGTGACTTCAAGATCCCTCCATCCATCCATTTTCGGAACCGCTTAGTCCTCCAGGGGTCGCAGGGTGGCTGGTGCCTATCTCCAGCTGTCAATGGGCGAGAGGGTACACCCTGGACAGGTCGCCAGTCTATCACAGACTTCAAGATCCATGGAAATTAATTTATGATATCAATTATTATAATTATGGATTCATGTCAATTATAATGTTTGGTGCTGGAGGGCTGTGTGTTAGCCCTAGTGACATGAAATACTGCAGCTTTACCAAATCAAGACTTTAAAAAAAATGTATGCTTCCAAATTTGTGGAAAGTTTGTGGATTGTCTATTCCTGTTCCCACATGACTCTACACCGAAGCACAAAGGGAGATGGGGAAGAATTCCCATAAACACACTTTCAGACTCTCCCAGAAGAACTGAACATGTTATATCTGCAAGGGTTTGGCCATCACAATAAACGTATTAACAATGGATTTTCACTCACAGTGTGAAGGCAGTTAAGCAAATATTTTTGATAAATGGTGTTTATATGGTGATTTTCATTTTATTGGTTTTAGATGATCAACCAACAAAACTGCATTACCTATTACAATACTTTTCGATTTACCTTCAGCATCATTTTGCTTTTACAGTGATTGCCTGTGACAGAGTATTCCTTTAGGACCTAAGAGAAGGAGAGACAATTGGTCCTTACTTCCCTCTCCCTAGCCACGTGGGCCAGCTCTCCCAGATCAATCCCACCTCACCTGGGAGGCACAAGGCAGCCTAACCAGATGCCTGAGTCACCTCAACTGGCTTCTCTCGATGTGGAGAAGCAGTGGCTGTACTCTGCACTCCTCCTGGATGACCTAAGTGACCCCATCTCTAAGGGAGACCCCTGACACCCTGTGGAGGAAACTCATTTTAGCCCTTACAGTCTTTTTTAATAAATATTACGCTTTGTCCACACTGAACGCGATAGGAGCGATTAAAAAGCGCGACACACGCCTAGCTGTTCGCGTGCACATTCGCACCTTGAAGCGTGTACAAAGCAAACTGGGTGCGCTTCAAATATGGTATTTTCACGCGCGAACTGGCCTTCAGCAGAGCTGGGGCTAGAGAGCAGCTGCCGGTGGATTATGGACCGAGCTGATGGATGACAGCGGGTTCGTAAAAGTTTATAATATTTGAGCAGCGTGGGACATGGTGCGGAAGCTGCTACCAGGAAACCAGGTGAGGCCATTTCAAGGCTGACTTCTATGCCGAGAGGTGCTTTTACAGCAACAAGGGCCGCCCACAAACATCTTAAGAGCCTTCCTGTCTAAATAGTTCAACCTATTAATAATATTTTTTTTCCTGTCTCTGTATTGAAAACTGTTTGTGTCATGTAGCTCGGGGTGATTAGTCACGATGTTTATCAGTATTTCCTCCATGTCCTGCTGAGGCTGTGACTCCATGACATTCACAGAATCACTGACACTCTGTCCCCTGATTGGTTGTCTTGGCGTGATTTGACGCTGGAGTTCAGATTTTTCCAAATCGAGCGATAGACGCCATGAACGCGAATGCAAAATGCACCACATAAAATGCAGTGCGAATTTTCCATCGCATCTGTAGAGCGAATTGTTCGTGCAAATCAGGGAGAAAAGCTTTTTAGCGATGCAAATCTGCTTCTGAAGTGTTGCGGGACCCCAAGTCATGCTTCATCGCGCTCCTCCATTAATTTTACATGTAAACCTGAAGCTCTAGTCGCTCCTATAGCGTTCAGTGTGGACACAGCGTTAAGTATTCATAGAATAGAACACAAGATGGTGTCTCCTAAAATCACAGTTGGAGAACTGTAGCCAAGGGTTGCAACATGGGTTCACGAGGTCTCCATAACAAACATGAGTTGCTGTCTACACCCCCACCATTATGATGCCATAAAAATCTTTTCTGTCCTACAATTGCAAACATAAACATGTCATGTTTACTAAACTGCACTGGGATAAATCAGATTTAATAAATCAGATAAACACAAGATGGGGCATTTCAGCAACAAACACTCCTGGTGGGTTTGACATGATGCAAAGATAAAAGATGTGGAAAAACACCCAACCACCACTGGCAAAAATCATAGATGACTTAATGTTGTCCTATTGGCAAAGAGGGTGGTATTAAGTAATTGTGCTAAAATTCTTCAAACTTTTTGATTGATTCACTCCATGAATTAACTAAAGATTAGGATCTTTCAGTTTGAGATTATACCACTGTAATCTAAGATCAATTTATTTAAAGAAATGTTTACTCTCCCAAAAATGTGACAGATACAATATGTACCTATATCTTTCTGAATGTGAGTGCATTTTCATATGCAAACCTCCCGATGCATACAAACAAATTATGAGAAAGGCAGATTTATCTTCATATAGAAGATTACCTGCAGCTGACTGTTAAATTACAATGATTATTGCACTGTTTGAGCTACTGCAAGCCATGGAGAGTGATGGTAATAAGAACAGAAGCTGTTGCATAAGCTGAATACTGGAGTATCTGTTCAATCACGTCTTGTTCAACAGCTTTTAAAAACTGAAGTGGTTATGAATGTGTCAGCATGAAGAACACTTTATATTCACACTTTCCTTCTGCGCGAGGTGACAGACTGAGGCTGGCGGCTGTAAAATTGAGTTATGGCACACGTCATTGTGTTTAAAATCTCTGTGTAAGCATCCGGCTGAATTACACAGTAAATTTGTGAATAGCGGGCCGCCTTGACAGATGGCATGAGCCCCTCTAGCAGAGTGAGGAAGAGGGGGAGGAAAACGGGGAAAACAGCCCTGTCTGACAAAAGCAAGACGGATGACAGTAATTATACAACACCCATGTAACTCTTGTCAAATGCTGTGCCTTGCAAAAATATCCATGGCCTGTAAATTTGAGCACACTTTGCCACATTACTACTACTAACCTTAATGTACTTTAATTATAGAAAGAAGTGGGTAAGGCATGTTGCATCTTTTCCTTTTGCTATTGTTGCACTTTGTGGAGCTGTTTGGTGTTCAGACTCTTATGTTGATTTAACTTCTCTTTACTGAGGCCTTTCTGACATTCTAATTCAAAAGCATAATAAAACATATTTTCTGTTGGTGTACTCTTCATATTGGGAAGTTTTTGTAGGCTCAGTAACTTTTGAATAATTTAGTTTGCTTAGCTTCATTTCGTCAATAGCTACTCCTCTTGTCTTGTCTTCTGTCTCTCCATCGCTGCCTAAATCTTCTCATCACTTTTTGCTCTCTGTGTCAGTAACGTAACTTAATGCGTTAGTTTTGTGTATCAAGAAATCAGTAATCCATTATTTTAAGAATTTCTCTCAATAAGGAAAGGAAAATCTGACTGCACCCTGCTTTTTGTCAGAAAGTGGGACTAGGCCTACTGTGCCACCGGCAGATGTATCAGCGGAACCGAAGCTCTGTCATAAGTCTGTGCCCTGCTCCCGTCCTGACCCTGTGCATGTGTGTGTGTGTGAGAGAGAGTCTGTGTGTCTGTGTGAAAGTGTTTTTTGAACTACGCACATTATTTTTAATTCGTCAATGAAAAGGAAAAGAACATAATGTTTAGATGCAGACTCTTGAGTTGGTAAAAAGCTTCTGTCGACCATGATGTGGAATATCCTGTTTCTGACTGTATTTCCTATTATTGTTTTCCTGCTGAGTTAATTTAGTTGAATGACTGATGTTATTCATTGTTACGACTTCTTGGTGCATTTGAAGGAGGCTGTTTTTGTCAATTAAGTTGCAGCATGTTTTGAGGCGTAGCAAAATGGCTTTTAATTTTTGGCAACACATAATTATTCTAATGGCACCTTCACAACGGTCAGTGCATCCAGACAGCAGGGCAACTACATTAAATGTAAAGTCTGTGGTACCTACACAGCAGGTGTGCCTCAAGCTGCCACGCAGCAAGTCACGTGCGTTGGCGCAACTGGCATCAGCATATCCATGCAGCTACTGCTCGGTACGTTGACGGACTGTCCGAGCAGCTGCTGCGCGAAGTTGAGAAAACTTGAGTATATTAAACATTGTATTGTAATAACTTTCTTGTAAAGTGCCTTGAGATGGCATTTGTTGTGAAATGGTGCTATTTAAATAAACTGAATTTAATTTAATTGAACTTTGAGGAAGCAAACGATGGGTGTCAACCAATCAGCTTCTTCGTCTTTTTACAAAGACAGGAAAAGATCAGACTTTATTTGGAAGAAAATATCGGAGGACGTTGGAGAGCCAAGTAAGCAGAAAAATATGTTCTTTTAACTTTCTTATGTTAGCTAATAGTAACCAAACCTGGTTAGTGCAACTACTGTTCTAAATACGCACTACTAGTGGAAGACGTTTTAAACAACTACCAACAGAGGAACCCCCGCCCGCTCAGTGACATACTGAAGTGACACGCCAACACGGACAAAGTGTGTAAGCAACAAGGTTTTAATTTTAAAGCATCAACTTTAGTTCTTTTGAGCGATTTTTTTCTGGACTCTTAAATTGTGTTCTGTTCTTGCTTTTGTTGGTGTTAGAACCACATTTCCCATCGTAGGACAATAATGGATTGTTTTGTTCTACACACCAAATAACAGTCTCAGTAACTCACTGTGGATTCCAAATAATGCAAATAAAAGTTTTTCCTTTATTTTCTTGAATGCACCAGGTGTGTATGCAGCTTAGTGCAGACAAGCTTCTGAAAACATGAATAACAAGCCGTCTGTCTAATCTGGAGGGGATATCGGCAAACAAGTTTCAGAGAAAGTAGTAAACGGTGGTCAGGAAAAAAATAACTAAAAGTAGAGTCATCGAAACAGCACATGACCAGCACTATTGCTGCGTTTGTCTAACTGCAGTTAAGTCCCGACCATTGAGCGCATAGACCCGACAGATAGCGGTGAAATAATTTATTTATTTATATCCTCATCATGAGCCGGTGGCCACTGCTGAGATCCAGTATATGATAAACCCTTCACATTTAAGAACTGGGCTCTGCGCTCCTTGTTACAAACACCATTAGCTCTCTTCCTGGTTTTTTTCTTCTCAAGCGTCGCAAACTGTTAAGTTATGGCTCTTATGTGACACACAGTCGGTTGATGACAGTAGATTTAAAATGGTGACAAAGTCACTATTGAGAATTTACTGCTGTCACTCATACTTCACGAAACCAACATGGATAATTTTAATCTTTATGCTAGTCCGTGTCATCTCATTGTTACTTCATTGCACATATGTTAAAGTTTTTACTCTGCTACTACAGCGTTTGTTTTTTAAGTCAAAGAAACATTTGATAGGCTACATTATTTAATCTAAAGCACAGGTTAAGATATGAACTTAAGGAGTTACATTTGTGCCATTTATTTGTACAACTCAAAGTTTTAGCCAGGAAATATGCAGGTTATGAAAACCTTTTTCATGCTAACTTTTCAACACAAAGCATTCATTAACCTTATGAAGGAAGAGGGGAGAAACACATTTTTGTCATTGCTTATTTCACAGCTCAACACAGCACTGACAACAAACAGGGTATATGCTCAAAACTTTGTTTTTACTCACCTCTGCCACTTTCTCTTTCTACATAACATAACATAACAGGCTGGCCTGCTGTGTATCTGTTAATCAGGATTCAAATCCCAAGCACTGGAGCACAAGACATGATTTGACAAATCTGGCGTCATCTGCTGGATAAGTAGCTCAATTGCATAATTTGCTGTCCCCTTAAAAAAGAACAAAAAACTTTTAAAACACTTTTTTTACCAATAGCTGATAATATCCATGACCCATCGGACGATAATATTGGCCGGCAAATATATCGGTCGGGCCCTAATGGTAATGTTGAAACCTAATTTACTTTACAAAGTAACTACACTCAGCATTGTTCATAGTATCAGTTAGGCTGCCAAAACTTGTTCATGTACATTTATCCAACTACATAGGATGATTATAATATTATATATTACTACATCGCCTTCTGTCCTTGCAGCACAGAAAAAGGCTTCAAATTAAAAAATATACACTACCGTTCAAAAGTTTGGGGTCACCCAAACAATTTTGTGTTTTCCATGAAAAGTCACACTTATTCACCACCATACGTTGTGAAATGAATAAAAAATAGACTCAACACATTGACAAGGTTAGAAATAATGATTTCTATTTGAAATAAGATTGTTTTTACATCAAACTTTGCTTTCATCAAAGAATCCTCCATTTGCAGCAATTACAGCATTGCAGACCTTTGGCATTCTAGCTGTTAATTTGTTGAGGTAATCTGGAGAAATTGCACCCCACGCTTCGAGAAGCAGCTCCCACAATTTGGATTGGATGGATGGGCACTTCTTGCGTACCATACGGTCACGCTGCTCCCACAACAGCTCAATGGGGTTCAAATCTGGTGACTGCGCTGGCCACTCCATTACCGATAGAATACCAGCTGCCTGCTTCTTCTCTAAATAGTTCTTGCACAATTTCGAGGTGTGTTTTGGGTCATTGTCCTGTTGTAGGATGAAATTGGCTCCAATCAAGCGCTGTCCACTGGGTATGGCAAGGCGTTGCAAAATGGAGTGATAGCCTTCCTTGTTCAGAATCCCTTTTACCCTGTACAAATCTCCCACCTTACCAGCACCAAAGCAACCCCAGACCATCACATTACCTCCACCATGCTTAACAGATGGCGTCAGGCATTCTTCCAGCATCTTTTCAGTTGTTCTGCGTCTCACAAACGTTCTTCTTTGTGATCCAAACACCTCAAACTTGGATTCATCCGTCCACAGCACTTTTTTCCAGTCTTCCTCTGTCCAATGTCTGTGTTCTTTTGCCCATCTTAATCTTTTTCTTTTATTGGCCAGTCTCAGATATGGCTTTTTCTTTGCCACTCTGCCCTGAAGCCCAGAATCCCGCAGCCGCCTCTTCACTGTAGATGTTGACACTGGTGTTTTGCGGGTACTATTTAATGAAGATGCCAGTTGGGGACCTGTGAGGCGTCTGTTTCTCAAACTAGAGACTCTAATGTACTTATCTTCTACTGAAACAGAGTTTCTGGAGCATCACATTTGTGGGGTCAATTAAACGCTCAAAATGGCCAGAAAAAGAGCACTTTCATCTGAAACTCGACAGTCTATTCTTGTTCTTAGAAATGAAGGCTATTCCATGCGAGAAATTGCTAAGAAATTGAAGATTTCCTACAACGGTGTGTACTACTCCCTTCAGAGGACAGCACAAACAGGCTCTAACCAGAGTAGAAAAAGAAGTGGGAGGCCGCGTTGCACAACTGAGCAAGAAGATAAGTACATTAGAGTCTCTAGTTTGAGAAACAGACGCCTCACAGGTCCCCAACTGGCATCTTCATTAAATAGTACCCGCAAAACACCAGTGTCAACATCTACAGTGAAGAGGCGGCTGCGGGATTCTGGGCTTCAGGGCAGAGTGGCAAAGAAAAAGCCATATCTGAGACTGGCCAATAAAAGAAAAAGATTAAGATGGGCAAAAGAACACAGACATTGGACAGAGGAAGACTGGAAAAAAGTGCTGTGGACGGATGAATCCAAGTTTGAGGTGTTTGGATCACAAAGAAGAACGTTTGTGAGACGCAGAACAACTGAAAAGATGCTGGAAGAATGCCTGACGCCATCTGTTAAGCATGGTGGAGGTAATGTGATGGTCTGGGGTTGCTTTGGTGCTGGTAAGGTGGGAGATTTGTACAGGGTAAAAGGGATTCTGAATAAGGAAGGCTATCACTCCATTTTGCAACGCCATGCCATACCCAGTGGACAGCGCTTGATTGGAGCCAATTTCATCCTACAACAGGACAATGACCCAAAACACACCTCGAAATTGTGCAAGAACTATTTAGAGAAGAAGCAGGCAGCTGGTATTCTATCGGTAATGGAGTGGCCAGCGCAGTCACCAGATTTGAACCCCGTTGAGCTGTTGTGGGAGCAGCTTGACCGTATGGTACGCAAGAAGTGCCCATCCAACCAATCCAAATTGTGGGAGCTGCTTCTAGAAGCGTGGGGTGCAATTTCTCCAGATTACCTCAACAAATTAACAGCTAGAATGCCAAAGGTCTGCAATGCTGTAATTGCTGCAAATGGAGGATTCTTTGATGAAAGCAAAGTTTGATGTAAAAACAATCTTATTTCAAATAAAAATCATTATTTCTAACCTTGTCAATGTCTTGACTCTATTTTTTATTCATTTCACAACGTATGGTGGTGAATAAGTGTGACTTTTCATGGAAAACACAAAATTGTTTGGGTGACCCCAAACTTTTGAACGGTAGTGTAGGTTATTTTTCACATGTAGGTCTCGTGTGTAAAATAACAGGTTGCATGTTAGCCCATAGGCTTCACATGTGAATGTCCATTGGTTTTACACTTTATTACCATGAAAATGTTCCAAATTCAAAAAATGTGTTCAAAACACAGGTGATTGCATGTTTTTCACGTATCTCACATGGTTTTTACCAAGTTTTTACATGTGAATTTCACTTTGGTCAAAGATTTTTCACATGTGCTTACATGTAATTTTACCCATGTGAAACCGTGGGTTTTTTTCATAAGGGAGGGCCGATTGTGTATGGAGACACTGCAGTTTAGAGGAATAAGCAAAGCGATTACCCCGTCATAAAAAGATCTGGTCAAATTATCCAGGTGTCCTGATAGTTGATACACGCATAATAATGCTCTCCACCTCCTTAAGAGGAAAGAGAGGAAAGGGAGGAAGGTTCTGTGGATGAGGTGAGTGGCTCTGAGTCATATAATTTTAAGGTGATGGATCTTGAGTTGCCAACTCCAACTCACTAAGGAGGTGTGGCCAATATTGAGTTTGTTTTACACCCCATGATTACAGGATGTTGTCAGAAATCGACCCTGAGCCACTATCAAAGCCCAATTCAAATTCAAATGCAGTGTAAAGTTTTTACCTCAAGAGGGCAGTCCAATAATGTTTTTTTATACAAAATTTATATTTTTACTAAAATGTACTAACATGGCAAAAGTAATTACCAAACATAGAGAGTACTAGAGACCCTCATTTATGCAGTTTATCAGAAAAATAGTTGCACTTTAAGAAACTAATACGGTGGGTAATCTGTATCTTCATTCTAGAGCAGGATAAAGTGCTTCAAGTGAAGATATATAGTGCTTACTGAATCTTCTTTATCTCCAAATAGCTTATCAGGCAGATAAAAAAATAATATTATAACAACAAATCTTGTGTACAAACAAGAGGGCTCACTTTATTCTAAACTGTAGGTTTGTGTTAGCATCTGGTGCATTTTTGGTTAAAACACGTTTGTTCTTCTTTCAAGGTCAAGCTCAAGTTCATTCATATAGCCAGTTTTATTTCAGTAACAACGGCCCAAAGTTTTTCACAAAAATCTGTGAAATTAATTGTAGCAGGGGCAAAGGATCCATACATTTTACTCAAGTAATAGTAGTGGTACTTTATAAAAATATGATTCATGTAAAAATAAAGAGTGCAGTATATGAAAACTCCTGCTAATTTTTTACCCAAAAAAGTTACTCAAGTAAATGTAACAAGTTAATTTTCAGCTGTATAAAATGGCATGAAAAAGCAATTTATTCCAGCTGATCCTGGGTGGCACCTCTGATGTCTTTCCTGTTGTTTTGCTTTACCTGCTCAATTTTAAATGTTCATTTCTAATTCTCTCAATCAGTGATTTGATTAATTAAATAAATGCAAATGAAGATAAATTACTTTTATTCAAAAACTATTGAATTTAAATCATGACTGCATAACGTGCAACATATAGATTCATAGGCCTGCATCATCACCTGTTTTATCTCAGCTGGGGCTGTTTTCATTCCGTCTAATTTCACCCAATCTCCCTAAACGTTCTTGCCTTCATTCTATTTTCTTATGTACGTTTCCTAGCATCTTTTTTAGTTATATTGTACACCCGGCCTCTGGAGTTACTGTATTAGACCAGATTTCTTTTTTGGATTACTTTCTCAAGGACTGTGGATCAACAAAATGGTTTTGCTTAGCCAAGGACTTTGACAAACTGCTCTAGAGAATGAATGAATGAATGAATAAAAGAATGAATCGTCAAGTTAGGTAAGGAAACGCCATCAACGGAGCCATCTTTACCAGCAGCAGCTGATCGACAGCAACAGCCGAAGCACTGACCCAGGGCATCCAGTGGAGGGCAGGCTGGGACCCCCACCTCCGCCCAAAGACTACCTGGAGAGCATCCAGAAGCCACAGCTAAGCACCACTCCCAAGGTAGAGGGCTCTCACAGTGGAAAATACAAGAACTATTTGTCTTTTTGTTTGTCATTTGTATAAAATGAACTGCAGTGTGGTGCATGAACCCAAACGTAAGACGCAGGTAAGGTGCTCGGCTGTTTATTGAAGTGATGATGATGATGATGATGATGATGATGATGATGATGATGATGATGAATGCTCTTACGAGCATGGTAGACAGCAACATGTCATAGTTGACATTAATGATCTGGCACTAAATGAGGTGAAGTGAGGGGATTTAAGCCTGAGAGATGAGGAGGATCAGGTGTGGTGATTGAAGACAACAGGTGAGAACGATGATAAGGAGAGTGGATGATTTGGGCAGCATGACAAAAATTTATTGGATAAATACAAGACAAAGCAGTAAAATATGGTGGCTGAGAAGTGCAAATCTCATTTACAATTTCAGAAAACAAATTACAAAATTAGAAAACAAAATACAATTTCAGAAAAGAAATTACAAAATTGGAAAACAAAATACAATTTTAGAAAACAAATTACAAAATTGGAAAACAAAATACTACGGAAGCTTATTGCATTCACTTGAAAAAAAATAAAAAGCCCTGTTTTTCTGAATTAATGAGATACGTTTTAAAAATAAATACTGCTCTGTTTTTCTGAATTAATCAGATAAGTTTTAAAAATTAAAATAAATACTGCTCTGTTTTTCTGAATTAATCAGATAAGTTTTAAAAATAAAAATAAATACTGCTCTGTTTTTCTGAATTAATCAGATACGTTTTAAAAATAAAAATAAATACTGCTCTAGGCATTATTAACTGTCTAAGTAAGAGGAACTCAAACATGTCCTCTTTCAATCATTCCATCATTGTCTATAGCACTTCGTTTATCCTTTGCAGGGTCGCGGTGGCTAATGCTTATCTCGAGCAGCTCACCCGACCGTTGCATGGCATGTCGCTTTTGATGGCTTAATTCGCTTTTACTTTGTGTTGAGTTTTGTGAAACTATGAAACACTTCAGTTTCTAAAATATGTACATAATGGGCCAATGAATTAGTCGATTTTGCACAGACACCTGAGGATTTTGCTCCTGTTCAGGTTTAGCTTACTGCCCTATTTTCTGTACACCCCCCCCACACACACACACACACACACACACAAAGTTTATTTAGTTAATTTAGAAAAACAGAGCGGTATTTATTTTATTTTTAAAACGTATCTCATTAATTCAGAAAAACAAAGCAGTATTTATTTTTATTTTTCAAACGTGTTGTAATTCAGGAAAACAGAGCTGTATTTATTTTTAAAACTTACCCCATTAACTCAGAAAAACAGGGCAGTATTTATTTTTATTTTTAAAACGTATCTCATTAATTCAGAAAAACCTGAGCTGTATTTATTTTTTATTTTTAAAACTTATCTCATTATTCAGAAAAAAAGAGCTTTTTATTTTTTTTAAGTGAGTGCAATAAGTTTCCGTAAAATACAATTTCAGAAAACAAATTACCAAATTATAAAAAAAAATACAATTTCAGAAAACAAATTACATAATTGGAAAACAAAATACAGTTTCAGAAAACAAGTTACCAAATTCGAAAACAAAATACAATTTCAGAAAACAAATTACCAAATTCGAAAACAAAATACAATTTCAGAAAACAAATTACAAAATCAGTTCTAGGCGGGAAGGGATTATCCGAAATGCCGGAAGTGATGGCTTGCCTTGTAGTCCAGAGATCATGAGTTGTAGTTCAGCTAAATCGGGAAGTTAATGGCAGTTTTTATTTTATTTATTAAATAACATCACAGAACATGATTTATGAAGTTTCTGGTACATTAACTATGTTTTACAGAGTAAGTTTCAGCAAGTTTACACCTTTGTTGGCTAAAAGTTTCCTTCCCTGAAATGTTAGTCACCTCGGAGGTCAAGCAGCAGACAGAAAGGCGGAGCAGTATTCACAGGACTGCTGATAGATGATAAAACGATGCTATGCGTTAAGTTTATGCTTTGGATTTTTGATATAGGCTACAGGTCTCAGAATAGGCATCATTTCATGTCCCCAGCAATATTTATAATTGATTATTTTGTCGTCACACTTTTAAAACCTGTTGGAGAATTTCTTACCAGAGCAGATCAACAATTGTGCTTCATGCATAATTTCCACATGATGTGTATCTGAACCGACTTGTATTTAAATAACTCAATTCCACTTTGTTATTAATTCATGCTTTTTTTCTGCACAGGTCCTGCAGCATTCTTAGCTTTAAATATGTCAAGTCTGTAAAAGTGTTTCAGGCCACTGCAAACAACAGAATCAGTACTGCAATGTTGCGAGAACGGTTGAAAGAGAGCATAAATGTCATGGGTCTGGCAGAAATCCATTTGCTGCTGGTGAGTTGTGGGTGAAAAACATATGTATGTAGCCTAATTGATTAAGTATTTACCAGGGGATAGTTTTAAGTTGTAATTTTCTTTAAACCAACAAGCAACAGTCCAGATAATAAAATGGTCAAAAGCAATAGATGTGTCAGGAACAAGGAATCTCACCATAAAACACACAATTTATTGACAATAGTCTACTTAAAAATACAACCAGACTAATGACGAAATAGTAGCTCTTGTTGGAGCATGTGCTAAACACTTTACGCAGTCGGGATAAGCAAAGTACCCGCATGCTCCTTAATGCTGATGCATGAAACAGCGCATCGTAAACAGACCCCTTGGAATGCAAAGTGAAGCATCCGATGGAAGAGTGGACCAGCAAGGGTAAATGGTTTTCACTTCATATGTGAACAGGTGGAAGCCCCACGACACCAATGCCCCCAATAAGCACAGTCGGCAAAATAATGCAGATCTCTGCGTGGGCTGAGATCGTCACAACACTGCTGGTCTGACAAGAATGACAGTCGATCTACCGCACCGTCAGCAAATACTGTGGGGCCATGCGCAACACGTAGTATGTAAAACACCCTCTCACCGCATAATGTTTGACCTTCAAAGAGAAAGGTAATTTTTGACATCAAATTTACAAAATTAGGAAGAAGTGTCAATACAAAATAGAAAGCCTAAACAACTTTTTAATAAAAACATGAGAAGATTGTGACAAAGAGGCAGGACACTGGGGTGAGATCATGGAGATTTCGCGAAGTTGCATCCAAACTTTGATCTCTGGTCTCTCCTCCTGGAGAGCTGTATAAAACAAAGAAAAATTGAAGAGTTCAAACTCAACAAAGCCAACCTTGGGGAATGTGTACAGTGATTTTTTTTTTACCATTAGGAGTAGGCTACTGTGTTAAAATATTTTTCTTACTATGAATGTCCATGCAACAAGCAAATATACATATTTTATAAACTGTAGCAAAACGGTTTATCATAGATTAACAAAATATTAGAAAAATGGAGAAAAATTATTTCTTTCATATTGTAATACCTGCAGTCATGTCCCCTCATTTACTAATCCCTTCATAACGCACATTTAGCAGATGAGGAGCCTAAGTCACACCCTTCTACTTCCGGTCCATGGGTCCCAGACTGCCCAAAAAAAAATGAATGGGAGTCAATGGAGCGATAAAAGTTATTTTCTGATGCAGTTTGAAATGCGCCCTGGATCGAACATGTAATGTCCGTGAATTTTAAAAACTAATTTTGATGCAGAGAAAACGCTGATTTTCGACCGGCGGAAAAAGTTACTTTAGGTTTTGTGTAAAAACATTTAGCGGATTACAACTGCAGAAGAAGAAGGAGAGCGAGGGTCATAGCGTCCAGGCCGAAGAAAGGAGCATTAAACACGAGAAAACCACTATAAATCTGTCCATGTAGAAAGTTTGAGCTATGTCGGGGGTAAAGCAGTCTGTGGAGTGAGAGCCAGCATGTAGGAGAAGCTCTACAAACTTTGGATGAGTGTTTTACGTGCTATTGCTAGTGTTAGCTCTCGTTAACCAAACTTCATATATGCAACTTCTGACTTGTGATTTGTAGGCATTTTAATGCAATTTTTTTAAATCAAATACATCCCAAATCACTGCACAAACAAAGTCGAAATGAACATCATTAGTTATAATTTAAATCAAAGTACAACATATGTGTGATTCAGGACGTGAGACAAAGCAGACTAGAAAATAACTTTTATCGCTCCATCGACTTCCCTTCTTAATATTTCTGCCACGGGCCGATCGGAAGGGGAGGAGACTTAGGCATTAGTATAAACGAAATCAGTACAAAAATATTTGCAAAAAGCTCAAATTAGCTAAAATGCTAACTAGCATGCTAATGCTAGCTAACATGTTGTCATTAGTATGAGTAGGATTAGTACGAAAAATATACTGAAAAAGCTTAAATTAACTGAAATGCATACATGGTCTAGCATGCTACTCCTAAGTACCATTATATTATGTAAGGGTGTCAGGACTTAAAATGTAGAAGGTAGACTTTCCTTGGTCGGATGAAATGGTCTGTTTCAATAGGCCAGGCAAGAACATACATAGAGATGAATGTACAATGTGGGTTGTGAAGCATTATGGGATTTGGAGTTGTTCTCGATGCTAAACATGCTAACTCATAGACAGAGACACAGAAACAGAGATATAATTAGAGAAACACAGAGACAGACAAAGTAAGGAATGCGGATTGAAAGATAGAGACAGACAGGGGGAATGAGACAGACTGAGACAGACAGGGAGAAAGCAGGGCTGCCAACTTTTCAAAAAACCTTTGAGTGAGATTTTCTGGAGCCAACCAAAATTTTGTTCAAGACATAAGACACGGCATCTCATTTTGTGCAGGTTTAAAAATAAAACACAGCACTCTGAAGTAACAAAATGTAAAACAAAAAAGATCAATAAATATGTGTTTCTCTACAGGTAAGACTGTACTGTCCAGGCACAGTGCACCAGGGCTGGTGGTGACTTGCATCTGTGTGGTGTGGGCCGGGTGCCGTTGGCTCCATGGCTGCCACGGTCTCGCTGCCCTTTGGTTGGCTCGGCCTGGAGGTGGTAGCAGTGCTGGCAGGGTGTTGCTGGGTCACATTGTTCTGATGGGTGGGTGCTGCTATCGGCTGGTGGTAGGGGTTTGGAATGTGGTGTGGAGGATGGGGGCCGTTGTCAGTTGCATTTGCTGATATTCGAGTGGAGTGAATCAGTGAGTGAGTGATTGAGTGAGTTGTGTGGAGGGAGGGGGAAGGGGGGGATTTTCACATTAATAGTAATAGTCATTTTTTCAAGATCTGTGTATCTTGTTGTAATGGCTTGTGGCCTTTTTTGAGGCTTTGATTATCTCTGTGGAGGGCTCCCAATTGAAGCAGGGCTCGAGACCCGCCATCTTAATTGTCATTATAGATGACAGGGTTCTGTCTAGGACCAAGCTGTTCCTGGTCTTGGTCTTGTTAAGTCCCACCATTAAAAAGACTCTGCATCAGCATTGGAGTAGGGTAGCACCAGGACCAGGAACTATTCCAGGAACTCATTGCCCAGTAGGTCATGCTCCTGTGGCCCATGGAAGGGGAGCAGATGGGAGAGCCTTATTCAAGAAAGCACAGCTACAAGTTATTTGTTCTTGATAGTGTCGGCATAAAAGGAACAGCACTAGGCTGGTTTAAATCTTATTTGTCTAACAGATTTCAGTTTGTTCAGGTAAATGATAAATCTTCCTCAACCTCAATAGTTACTTGCGGAGTACCACAGGGTTTAGTGCTTGGGCCGATTCTTTTTACTATATATATGCTTCCTATTGGTAAAATAATTAAGCAGCATGGGATAAATTTCCATAGTTATGCAGATGAACACAGGTACATCTATCCATAAATCCTGATGAATCCAATCAGTTTGGTAGACTATATGCATTGCTGGAAGACATAAAAATTTGGATGACTCTAAACTTCTTGCTTCTGAATTCTGATAAAACAGAAGTTGTCATCTTTGGACCAGAAGCTCTGAAAAAGAAACTACTTAGTCAACCCCTTCACCTGGATGGCATTAAATTAGCCTCCAGTAATAAAGCAAAGAACCTCGGTGTTATTTTTGACCAAGATATGTCATTTAGATCTCACATTAAAGAAGTCTCTAGGATTTCCTTTTTTCACCTTAGGAATATTGCAAAAATTAGAACCATCCTGTCCAGGAGTGATGCTGAAAAACTAGTCCATGCCTTTGTTACTTCAAGGCTGGATTACTGTAACTCTTTATTATCAGGTAGTCCACAGAAAACAATTAAAAGTCTTCAGTTAGTCCAAAATGCTGCTGCTAGGATTCTGATGAATATTAAAAGAAGAGATCACATTTCCCCTGTTTTAGCTTATCTTCACTGGCTCCCAGTGAGATCTAGAATATAATTCAAGATCCTCCTTCTGACATATAAAGCTCTTAATAATCTAGCTCCATCATACAAAAGAGACCTGATTGTTCCATATGTTCCTAACAGGGCCCTTCGCTCTCAGACTGCAGGTTTACTGGTAGTTCCTAGGATTTCTAAAAGTAGAAATGGTGGCAGATCTTTCAGCTATCAGGCTCCCCTCCTATGGAACCAGCTCCCAGGGTTGGTTTGTGAAGCAGACAATTTGTATATCTTTAAAACTAGGCTTAAAACTTTCCTCTTTGACAAAGCTTAAAGTTAGAGATATTTTAATAGGCAGTTAGAGACAGGTTTGACAGGTAGCTAGGAAGAGACAGGTTATTGTTAGTAGCCAGGTAGAGAGTCAAAAGCTAGGAAGAGATAAGAAGAGGTAGCGTAACTAGGTAGAGATAGATTAATGTAAGCCAGGTAGAGAGTGTCAGTAGCTAGGTCTCCTAGTAGCTAGGAGACAGGTTAATGTTAGTAGTCAGGTAGAGTGTCAAAAGCTAGGAAGAGATAGGAAGAGGTAGAGTAGCTAGGTAGGCTCCTGTTCTCCGAGACAAATGTCTTGTGATTCTGTTTAGGTATTGAATTTTCCTAGTGTTTAGTTGCCTAGTATAAAATTTGTAAGTTTCTAACAAACAGAAATATCTGACAAAATTCTAACCTCTCAACAAAGTAAAGGGCATCTTCTACGGTACATTCCAACCTGCAGGATGACTTTCTGTGCCTACAGACAGTGAGGCTTCTGGCTTTCCTGATGGACTCAGACTTAGCCGTGACCTCTCCTTTTTAAAGGTGAGATTAACATAGAAGTTTGGGTGTTTTATTTCAGATGCACAAAGAATCATACCGTAATCTATCACTGTGCTAACGTTGCTTCACTGTGCTAACTTTGCTTAATAAAGAGTTAGCATATCATCATTCAGCAGCTCACAACAGAGCCTTAACTTACCTTCGTAGTTGTAGCTGGAAATTTTTATAAAACTTTTTAGTGATGCTGGTGTTTATGTGACCACGATAATCTGATATTGTTGTTTACCGTTTTCTTCTGAAGCTCCTGCAGCGATCGGGTTAAAAACACCATAGCTAATGCTAACGTTACTATTTCTAGGTCAATGTATGGTGACACATTAAATCCTCAAACAGTGGATTTTCATGATTTTTGGACTCCTGGCTCCTTTAATTCCTATGGGATTTTTGGGCGTGGTTTTTGGCTAATTACGTCTCCATGGTAACTCCAATCGGCAATAAAGGTAATGGCACACATTGTGCAATCGAGCTGCACGTTTTGATATATATATTGTGGGGGTGCATGCTACGGTACAACCCTTATTAATGTCAGAAAATAATGAGGTCCATTTAGAGGTGATTAGTAATAGGTGCACTGCCCATGCAATAGCATGGAGGCAGTGCTTCTCCTTGCATTGCATTGGGGAGGCCCCAATTAGTCTAAAACTTCTCAAATTAAGTGAAATAATCTGCCTAAACCTACACGTACAAAAAATATGTGAAAACCATGTAAAAATATGGAGTTACACAGGAAGCCAATGTGAAACCTATGTGATTACATGTGAAAAATGTGTGAAAACCAGGTAAAATCATACATGCAAAGTCCATGTGTGCTACACTATGGTTTAGACGTTACCTCATGGCATAACATGTGATGGTAAGAGAGGAACATGCTCAACCCATGTGACTTTTCCATAAAAAATATAACAGGCAGGGTCATTAATTGGCAATTATAGCTTTTCATAGTTATTTGATCATTGAGAACTAGGACAGTTTAAACTGCTTTCTCCCCTTGATGAAATCCTCATTTTGTGTTCTGATTATATTTGGCTGATATTAAACATCTAAAACACTGACGTCTGGCAAAAAAAAACAGAGAAAGACAAACCTCTAAGGGACAAAAATATTTTTTTCCAGAACTGCCCATGGTTTTCAAAAGTTTGTAAAAAAAAATTTTAAGTGTGACATGCACATATGTTTATGTGTATGTTGTAGGATAAATAATAGGGGTGTGAGGAAAAATCGATTCACATCTGAATCTCGATTCCTATTTAACAAGATTCAGAATTGATCTGAAATGTTTGAGGATCGATTCTCAAAGAATATGTTTTCTGAACCTTTTTACATTTTCAAGTTCAATAACGTTAGGACTTTTGAATTTCTAACAAAAACAATGAAGATAATAACATAAGCCATACATTTCTGTTTAATGATGGTTGATAAGGAAGATTTGGTGCATACTAAATATTTTCAATGTATTTTCTACTACATACCAAAGAACAAACAAAATACATATTTATTTTTTTTCTTCTTAAAATATATCAGCATTTTTTTCAAGACTAAAAATTTTGTTTAATAGGCTTGGATGTCCAGTTGCAATTTCATGTCTTGTTACTTTTGAACCAGTTTCCTTCTCTCAATATAGATTGTAAAATCCATTTTGTGTTGATGCCCTATTAGATTCATGGCTCACTTCATCACAGACACTTGGCAGATCAAGTTGTGTGTATTACAAACACAAATGATCAATGAAAGAGTATTGAGTAAGACTTTTTTTTTATTTGAATCGAGAATCACTTCTGAATCGAGAATCGTTTCTGAATCGAATCGTCACCCCAAAAATCGGAATCGAATTGAATCGTGAGATGTTGTAAGATTCCCATCCCTAATATATAATATCATTAAAGTTCCAGAATATCATTCTGCTTGTGATCATCATTCCTTTTATTTTTAGCAAAGTCTTACTCTTGCTCTTTACTCTCGGTATCAGAGATGTTAATTTACATATTGTCTGCTTCCATCATTATCCTCTTAACCCTGCAAGAACAAGGGAAGAGTAATACATGTTTCTCTTTTTTTCTCCTTCACATCTCATTTCTGCAGGAATTCATTAATCTATTCATATTAGAGAGGCTGTTTTATTTTTCCCTCACTTGTTTTAATTAATGTCAACCTCAAGGTTGTTGTATCTTTAGAAACAATATTAGCATACGTATTGAAATAAAAGGAATTCAGCTGATTGCCAAAAAATCCCTTCAAATCTGAGATAACTAAAGTGAAGTCATTTTACAGTCAGACAGAAAGTAGGATAAGAGAATAGGACTGATTTTGAATAAAATCCAAGAAGCCATGGCCACAGAAGATTTGCAGAGGCACTTGCCAACTACTCTGCTTTTTATTCAGTCTATAACTTTGCTAATTGAAACTTTCCCTTCCTCTGCTATTCTTCTCACACAATGAAAAACCCTGGCACTTGCAAACTAATAACCACACCGACTGTAGCTAATTAATTTAGAAGTGGTTTACTTTTTAATGCAGCACAGCCCTGTAACACATCATCCAGAGCGGGTGCACAAAGTGTTGCGGCATGTCTCGCACCAGCTGTGCATGTTTTCTCCACTCTGCTGGCTCACCAGTCTGCATACATGAAGGGAGGGCAACGGAGGCAGAGCCCAACACTTCATCACAGAGCGTAAGGGAGCTATTGGAGATGACAGTGATGGGGGAGAGGTGTGTGGTTGTGTGGTGGGGCTGGAGGGGGTTGTCCTGGCACTGTTGTTTCACTACAGGGACCACATTATGCCGTGGAGGGGGGACCGGAACATAGCTGCTTGGATAACCGGAACTGTCGGTGTGAAGAGAATGATGCTCTAACACTTATCTAGTTCATCGCTCCTGTCTGATTATGTAAAACAGTGATCCAAATAGATGGTTCATTCACATATAATTACAGTAGTTGACAGAAGCTAAATCATGCTGAGCGAGCAACAGAGTTGCATTGTCAGCTTGTGCCTTCTCCAAGGAGCTTTTTAAAGCCGTTTGTCACTTAACATGTATAGTACAATTAACAGCATGAGTCTACCTTGCTATTCTTCACCCCCACCCTGTCGTACCAAATGGTCCCTACAAAATCTCCCAGATTTTGAAAACCAAATGTTGACATGTATGCCCAGGATGCTACAACAGACATGGACGAGATAAGGGAAGAGAGTTTAACAAGATTCCTAAGTATCCGGAAATCCGGACTTTGAATTGTTGCAATGAAATGCGCTAGTAATCAGCTAAATGAAGCTGTGGGACCTCCGTGAGCAAAGATTTGCACTTATGTGACGACCACTATATAAACCAATGTGTCCTCACTTTTATATAGTATTCATGTTACATGCTTTTATAAAATTTCTTAGCGGATTTCCTACAGTTACCTTTTCATGGATTTTTATTTAAAGGGCCTATATCATACAAGAGTTTTCAACCATCTGGTAGTGCAATATTTTCATACAAATTGGCTTAATTCATGCCTGTGTGAGTAATCCTCCTGAATCCTGCTCTCTGAGTAGCTGCCCCTCCCTCTGCTAGTAAAACGACTGAGTGTTCAAACTGTTCAACTAGTGACATCACTAAGTGAAAACAAGGGAGTGCTAGAGGTGTCTGCACCACCCCTGCTGGCAGAGCAGCTTACCTGTTCCAAACAC
The DNA here is from genome assembly GCA_028564705.1 of Apricaphanius iberus. Lineage (NCBI taxonomy): Eukaryota > Metazoa > Chordata > Actinopteri > Cyprinodontiformes > Aphaniidae > Apricaphanius > Apricaphanius iberus. Next base: position 49,045 of record JAPXFQ010002458.1, on the reverse strand, counting down.
ACCCTTCTCCTTCTCACAGCTCATTGCTGCTTTGGTTTTTGTCAGCTGAAAACACTTTTTTTGTTTGGTTTATTTTACCTTCTCTGTGAAAACGCCCGTTTGGCTGCATGGATTACACGATTTTATTCTACATTCCTAAAGAACAGCAGCTGGAGCAAAGAACAGAGACACCTGATGGATAGAGAAGTAAGTAGCTAGTTGCTAATGCTATGCCATTTATCAAGCTGCTTATGTGATCTTATAACAGCATTGTTGGTTAATTAATTGATCTGTGGCATCTCAGTATGTTCGGTAAACAGGTACAAAGAACACCCATGGCATTTTTTATATACGGGGATGGAAAGATTTGCTTCCTGGACTCAGCTTTGTTACTTTCGGCTCTGCCCAAAGCCTTGAGATTTGGCAACTGTAATAAGCTTTATTGACTCAGTTTTCTTTTTACAAAAAAATAAAAATAAACCAAACTACTGAGCCCTTAATATAACAGAGTTTGATTGTGGTAGTTGGTGCTTTTCAAATTCCCTCAACACTGTTTTCTCAGTCTGACTGCTGCAACTCTGGAGAAGAGCGGAGCAGGGTGGGTTCAGGAGGCAGGATTATAGAGAAACCAGCTGTTTTACTTAGTGATCCAACATTAACTAAAGGATACAAGATAAATGTTAGGACAAATTAATACTGTATAACACCAACAGTAAAATGTTATCATATATATATCTTTCCCAGAAGTTGAAAGCTGTAAAATAGCATGATTTAGTCCCTTTAAGTAACACTCAGTATCAAAAAGGTTGGTGACCTCTGGACTAAACAATGCTGGTGTGAATACATCCTAAATCTTAATCCTAACTCTTTTCTTTTGTTTGAGATTTTTGATAATCAAATAATTGCTCAAGAAATGAGAACGTACCAGCTGCAGTCACTCATGATTATCAAAAACATAATAGACTTTAATTTGTGAAAATCCTTTTTTTTTTTACTTCAGGCCGACATTTTGAGGTTTTACAGGATTGATACAGTTTCCCTGGTAAACTTTAACCACACCCACTGTCGTATTATTGATTTCAGGCATGTGCAGTAGGTGTGAAGAAATGTAAACAACATGGCCTTGGACACTAGCGGAATTGATAGCTAAGTGAAAACACTCATGCTAGGTTTCGGTCCTACATAATTTCGGGTTCAGAACAAACAAACAAAAAGAAAGATGACCTTGATAGAAGCAAGCCAAATGGCAAGGCCTTCCCATTTGAGGTTAAGTATTGCAGAACTCTGACCAACTTCAGGAGACACATGTTGCAACCAACCAACACAACCATAACCAACATCGACAGGAAACCGACAGGACACAACAGGTGAAAATCAAGCTAATACTAAAACTACGACTCAATTCTGCACATTCAATCAAAATAACCTAGGAAATTAGAGGCTTAATTTGCAAGGCTATGCACCATGATCTGTTGCTTTTATCAAAAGAGTACAGGTGGAACCGCACCAGGGTATGCTAGTGTCTTGCAAACGTCTTTCTGACGAAATCATCCCAAGCATTTACCAGTAGTAATCAATAAGCCATTTCGGTGTTGCATTGGGCACAATGCCTTCTGGGGTTTTGGACCCCAAACTGCCATAAGCAAACATACATATAGATAGCAAAAGCTGCAAAATTTAATATTTTGAACGGTGGAAAGTCGAAAAACTTAAAACATATATCTGCCGTAGCAAACTGCCTCAATCCGCGAAGCATAACAGATAACTTTGTGCACTACCGTATGCAGCTACAGTGCAGAAACTACTGATGAAAGAATATGAAAGTAGCATAGTCTAGGCTGATTATATTGGATTTTTGACATTCCACAGAGTGACAATCCTGGGCCCACAAATGCTGTTAGAGAAATTTAATTTTTCTTTCCTTTAAGTAGCTCCATATTTAAAAAAAGAGTGCTTTATAAAGTGTTTTATGGTGTTTAGCGACGGTTGTTGTTTTGATTAAACTGAAGCTGAAAAGTGACGGTGGGAATCTGCATTGATAGGGTTGCAGCTTCGTCTGTTGCTGGGTGAGGAAATGGCTTGTTATGGGCTCCAGCTTCGGCATCTACACTCTCAAAAATAGGGGTACGAGAAAAGAACATTTCTGTACCTATAGTTAAATTTTTTTTAAATGTCCTCTTAAAAGTACAATTTTTGTATTTAAAGGGTCAAAAATGCACCTGTAGGCCATGAAAAAGGGTTCAAAGTGATATAAGGTACACATTTTTTCCATTTTAACCCTAAGGGTACCTGTCGTATTGAAAAATGTGTGTAACTCATAGACAGTAGTATAATTATAGTAAAAGGATTTAGATATTTAATACTCATATTACATATTATATCATGATTATATCATATATAATTGTTTGTTTTATTTACATTTCTATATTATTCATTCATTTATTATTAAAGTTTCTGATTATTGTCATAACCTATATTTTATTAACTTTCATCAATGATTTTTAACATGATTTTTTTTTTATGTATATCTACGCCAGGCAAGGAGGAGGCCTACAGGAGTGGGGATCGGGACCTGTACAAGCAGGCCAGGAACCAGCTGACAAAGGAGATCAAGGCAGCAAAAAGGAACTACAGTGTAAAGCTGAAGGAGCGTTTTTCTGCCAACGACTCTTCTGCAGTTTGGAAGGGCCTGCAGACCATTACCAACTACAGGAGACCATTCCCCCACCCTGTGGGGAGCCCCCGCCTGGCTGAGGACCTCAATGACTTTTTCTCCAGGTTTGAAACAACTTTCACACCTTCCACCTCCCCCACCATCTCCATCACAAAAGGCCTAGCATCACCCCAAACCATCCCCATACCTGACCCCCTGCCTGCGCTGACGATCTGTGAACAGGATGTGCGCCAACTATTTCAGAGACAGAGGATTAAGAAGGCATCAGGTCCTGATGGAGTGTCTCCGTCCTGTCTGAAAGTCTGTGCTGACCAGCTGGCTCCCATCTTCACTCAGATCTTCAACAACTCCCTGGAGCTGTGTGAGGTCCCCTCCTGCCTCAAACGCTCCACCATCATCCCGGTTCCCAAGAAGTCCCCTGTCACAGGATTAAATGACTACAGACCAGTCGCCCTGACATCTGTGGTCATGAAATCCTTTGAGCGACTGGTGCTGTCCCACCTGAAGGACATCACGGATCCCCTGCTAGACCCCCTGCAGTTCGCCTATAGAGCAAACAGGTCAGTGGATGACGCAGTCAACATGGCTCTCCACTACATCCTGCACCACCTGGACTCTGCAGGTACCTACGCTCGGGTCCTGTTTGTGGACTTCAGCTCTGCATTCAACACCATCGTCCCAGAGCTCCTCCACCAAAAACTGTCCCAGCTCACCGTGCCTCCCTCCACCTGTCAGTGGATTACCAGTTTCCTGACTGACAGGAGGCAGCAGGTGAAACTGGGTAACTTCATATCCAGCACCCGGTCCCTCAGCATCGGCGCCCCCCAGGGATGTGTTCTCTCCCCACTGCTTTTCTCCCTTTACACCACTCATTGCACGTCAAGTGACCCTTCTGTGAAACTCCTGAAGTTTGCAGATGACACCACCGTCATTGGACTCATCCGTGACGGCGACGAGTCTGCATACAGAAGGGAGGTGGAACAGCTGGTCCTCTGGTGAAGTCAGAACCACCTGGAGCTAAACCCGCTCAAAACTGTGGAGATGACAGTGGATTTCAGGAAGAGACCCCCATAAACATCTCCTCTCATAATCACCAACAGGTCAGTCCCCACAGTGGAGTCTTTCAGGTTCCTAGGATCCACCATCACAGGGGACCTAAAGTGGACCTCCCACATTGACTCTATAAGGAAGAAGGCCCAGCAAAGGCTGTACTTTCTGCGTCAGCTCAGAAAGTTCAACCTGCCTCAGGAGCTGCTGACCATATTCTACACAGCGATAGTCCAGTCTGTCCTGACCTCATCCATCTCTGTCTGGTTTGGATCCGCCACCAGGCAAGACAAGGACAGACTGCAGAGAACAGTCAGGTCGTCAGAGAGGATCATAGGTACTTATCTTCCCTACATTTTGGACCTATTCCGGGCCAGGGTCAGGAAGCGGGCCAGAAAAATCAACACTGACCCCTAACACCCTGGCCACAATCTGTTTAGGCTCCTCCCCTCAGGCCGGCGTTACAGAGCGCTGTATGCCAAAACCACCCGACACAAGAACAGTTTCTTCCCCCAGGCTGTCGCTCTGATGAACTCTTAATAGTCACAGAGTGTAGTAGTGGTAGTGTTAGTTTTTGGTTGCATACGTTATTCCTTTTTTTTAAAGTTTGTAGACTGCATGATTTAGAGTAAATCGGGAGTTGCCACAGTGTTCATCTGTAAGATTAAAACAACTATGTTAATAAACACTGTTATATTTTAAAGAGAAGTTACCCTGTTTTATTCAGTGCATGTGGAATTATTGTTACTGCGTCCGAGTTCACCCTTTAGAAAAGAGACTGAATTTGTCTGGCTTATGTTAACGTTCTCTTGGATTTTCCGGAGTGGTGCCCCAACTTAATTAAATAAATTAATCAATTCAATGTCGTTAATAGCCGTGTTAATATTAAATTATTATTCACGTCTACTGCTGTTGATGTCAGCCAGACAAACTGCATGCATATTGTGCAGTTCCATTATACACACACACAACAGCTTATTCTAAATCTACAGAATCGGAATTAAATTGATTCTTGAAATATGAATTGATACCAGTTATATAATCCATCCATTGATTGTCTATACTCGCTTATCCATGCAGTGTCACGGGGCAAGACTGGTGCTCTCCAGTGGTTATTAACCAAGAGCAAGGGTCCACTCTGGAAAAGGTTGGCAGTTTATCACAGGACATACGACTATGGATAAAGAACAAACTCATAAGGACGATTAAAGGAGACCAATCAACTTAAGTAAATTTTTGGACTGTTACGAAAAGCAAACAGATTCAAGCCTAGGTCCTTCGAGTGAGAATGCAACAGTAAATTCAACACGTTTTCAAAAAAAAAAGAAAATTATAAAATGACTGATAATATTTTGATATGTTTTCTTTCATACATACATTTATTATATATAAAACACTAAATGTAGTATGCTTACAAATTCTGCCACGATAGGGTTTCTGCAGTCTCTGGTGACAAACTGTTCTGTGTAAAAAATGTAATTTGTACAGACTGATAGACAAGGGCAGAAAGAGCAAAAGAGAGAGAAAGCAGTGTATATTTGCATATATTTGAATAAACTTTTATTTGACAGCAATTCAGCAGTGTTGGCCCAACACTGCTGGGGCTGTAATAAAGCAGCCCCAGCACAGAGCTTATTCAGCCGCTGTAGCAGGATCTGAAAAACTCCCTGCTGACCAAAATGAAGTTTCAGTGTTCAAAGACAGAAGCATTTGCAGATAAATGTAATTGCAAAAATCCCCACTGTCTATTTAAACTCTCTTTCTGGGAAAGAACAAAGGATCCAATCAGCATTTAAACAATATAATTAACTGTTGCAATTAGCATACAAGCAAACTTTTGTCAGCGATAAATAGGCAGGTTTGTATGATAATGTTGCTGTGTGTTTTATCTGCTTTATGATTTTAGCTCGGGTGAAGAAACAGTCAAAAATGTCTCACTCTGCATTAAAACAGAGCCCTGGGTCTATGATTTAATCAGAGAAAACTAGCTGCAGCAATAACAGGAAACATGTCACAATGAAAAGAGATAATCTCATGGGAAAGTCATTCGAAACATTAATCAGAGAAGAACAAGCTCGGGCTTACTGTAGGCTTCTGCAGGAGCACAGCATCTCTGTAACAGATCACAAGCTCAGTGTAGAAGATTTATTCATCACTTTTATAAAGGTGCATGTTCCATTAGCATCATAAATAATGCCCCACCGACGGACACCAGGTGACCTCAGACAGAGACCTCATCCCTCTGAGTGGAAGACTAGCCACTGAGGAGGTGTTCCACTGAGGAGGTGTTCCTGTATTTTATGTGACTTAAATGCATTCAGAAATAAGTCTGCAGGATTTCATAGGCAGCTAATTATGCAGAGAACAAACAAAGATTGAAGAGGCGAGAGTTAATATCCTGGAAGGAAACTTTAACTACTAGTTTAAACATGGGAGAGCACGGAGTTTAAAATATATCTTAAAAGAGCCTTTCTTAACATATGAGCAGCTGCAGATTATATTTCTTAGGGTGCTTTCACACCAGCCCTGTTTAGTCTGCTTGAAGCAGACTCTAGTTTGTTTGTCAAGAAAGTCTGGTTCGTTTGGTAAGGTGTGAATACGGTATTGAACTCTCATTTGGACCAAAAAAGCTAACTCTAGTTCATCTAAAAATGTAGGTATTGGTTTGATTGAAACGAATTCTGCTGCGGTTCGATTACATATGTGAATGGCAAGTGGACCAGGACTGCACCAAAAACTGGAAGTGCACTATTATGCAGGGCATCCTGGGTTAGTTAAACACTACTCTGAGCTAAAAAAAAAAAAAAAGAATAAAAGCACACAATGATTTGTAATTTTTTTAGAAGCAATATGTTTATTGTAATTGTATGAATGCCTAGTTAATTAACTCTGCACGTTCATAGGCTACTGTAAAACTCAGAAGTTAGAAGCCTAAACTAATTACATAGTTAGTAGTTCACTTTTTATGGATAACTGGTCCTAAATGATTAAATAAATTGATGGATCACATTAGGTTTAGGCACTGGTCTTTGAGAATTTGGAAAAGAGTAACGTTAGGTTTAGATAATGCTCCTCAAATGTTAGGATTAGTAATAAATCAACCAGGCAAGTCAATCAGAGATGAGAAATGCTTTGTTTTACGTGGTTTCTGTTTCGGACTTCCGACATATGGCAGCGCCCTTGTTGGCTAATTTAACTGCAGTTGGTGTCCCTCTCCTAATCGAACCGAGTCTACTGGACTATCAGATGTGAATCCACCCTTAAACACTGTAAAATAGCACCATATTGAATTAAAACATTTATGAAATAATTCAGGATATGACAAAGAGCTTGATCTTCTTGAATTCTTGAATGAACAGGTAACCATGCAGAGAGTTTAGCAGAGAACCTTGAACTGCCTTGTTGAAACTATGCTATACAAATAGATTGCCTTGCCTTGATGTGAGCTTCTCTATTTGTTCCAGTTTGGAGTCTTGTTGCAGCGATTTAGACTGACTTTTAATCATACATGTGACAATTGCATTACAATAGTTAAGAAGAGGAGAAATAAAGGTTTAATACTATCTCAAGATTCTGTTCTGACACAAACCTTATTAGTTTGAAAATATTTCTCAAATTATTTAAAACAGTTTTGGTTGAGTTGTTTTGAGTGACCAACTTTCAAATGTCCTGTTGCTTGTTTAGAAGAAGAAGGCTCATCTGTTCGAAGCTCAGTTGAAGGTAATTAATATTTTTTATAGAGCAAAACAGCTGTTTAAATGTAAGATATTCTGAAATGAATTCATTTATAATTTACTACTTCGAATAGTTGAGCAAAAAAGAAAAGCAAAACACACAAGTAGGCCCTAAACTGTGCTTAGTGGTACCCCACCAAAAAATATCAATGCAGTCTGATAGATATTTAGAAGAAAAAAAATTGTTCTTCCAAGGAGTATTTTGTAAGTTTTTTTCTGAAATAAAATTTACCTTAGAAATAAGAATATAATAATTTTTCTATGAGGAGTCCAAGCTCAGTTTTTTTAGAATAGATTCGCTGACAGCAATAGGTCGGGACAAAGGTGATTTTAATGGAACAGGTTCATATTATCTGCAAGCTGAGGGCCAGTAAGATAAAAGAAATTCACATAAAGAAATACAGGCTGGAAGGATATTGATTGGAGACATGAAGAGGTTTTCAAAATCATGTTGATATCCTTAAAATTTACATGGGTAAAGGGTGGCCATGATTGAGAAGGATGTGAGTGAACAGAAAGAAGAGCGTTAGGAAGTTATTTCTGTCAACCTTTAAAAACACTGGTAAGAGATTAGCTTTAGAAGTAATGATCTTATTCATTGTATAAAATGAACCTCACTTTGGACCTTTAACAATATTTGTTAGAAGATATTTGCTTGAAAAGTAATGAGCTCAGACGTTTTTGTATCATTCAGTGCAAAGACTTTAAAATATCCTTGAACATGTGAACTTTTTACTGAGCATTCTGGCTTAATTGCATGTTCTTTTGAAAGCATAAATATTATTATTTATTTAAGGACTGTTCATTTTCTTAAAAACAATGTTTTGTTTAACAGGCATCAATGCAACTAAAGTAGTGACACTACTGATTAAAGGGAAAAAAATATAGGCGTATGGAACGTTTCTATTTTCCTCTCAAATATTGCATAAAATTACCAACTGCTGATTTATTTTGTGTCTGTTTGGCTTTAACTTTTGAACGAATGATATCAATGTTAAATTGAACCTTAAAGAAAAACCCGACTATGGTCACTCACTTGAATCTGTTTAACAGAAACATGTTTAATGCTAGTTTCCTCTGCAAGATATACAGTCTGGTTGACATAACAGGTAAGGACATTAATGTGCAAGTTGAAATTACTAAGAAAGAAAAGGAAAACAAATTGCAATACATCCATCCATCCATTTTCTGAACCTCTTATTCCTCAAGGGGTCACAGGGGGCTGGTGCCTATCTCCAGCTGTCAACGGGCGAGAGGAAGGGTACACCCTGGACAGTTCACCAGTCCATCACAGCAAATTACAATACAATTAAAATATATTTTGCAACTGTATTTCAATGACCTGAAAATCAAAAGTAACTTAGCAGTTGTCCATCAGATTACAACGTATTGTCTTTAAAATCCACAACAAAATCTCCACCATTGCATGACAGGTTTGGTGTGGTGAAAACAGAACAACTTTTTGGACCTATTTAATCCAAATATACTAAGCTTAAAATATTGCTTTTCATTTAAAGTGGAGGATTTCTTAGAAACAGAGTGAGCATTTAACTAGAGGAACAGATGTCCGTTATGGATCATTAGCTAGCTGCTCATTCTTAACATTAGCAAGCATGGAGAGTAGTTTGAAAGAATCAGGTCAGGTAGAAGAGAAAGGGACTCAAAAGGAAATGCTCTTCTTTGCCCACTACTTATGACCAGTGGCATAGCCAGGAATTCCTTTTCAGGTTGGCCAAACACGAAAGAGGTTGGCCTATAAATACTGCATGATATGATGTTGCTTCAGTAGATTATTCTGTATAGAAAAGAAACCAACAGCAAGTTTTAAACAAACAGCTTAGAACAAAGTAGACTTTGGTTGGTTGTCGTGTTCTGTTAAAAGTGCTTTATAAAAAAATTGGTATAGTACACTTGGTCTACACAGTTAAACATTAATATGGCAACTGTCAGATACCCAGTGCTTTAAAACAATATTTAATTCCCTGAAGAGTTAATATTATGGTGGCTAACCCTTTAGACAGTAAACCTTTTAGAAGCTGTTAATCATGTCGCCTCATTGCATCATTTTTGCGAACAAGGGATAGAAGTAGAAGTTGAATAGTATGGGATCATCTAGGCTCTATGATCTGATTGGCCAGCTTTTCCCAAAGGACTATGGCCAACAATTTAGCAACCTGTTAAAAAAAACTAAACTAACATTTTAGTTTTTTAGTTTTTTTTAAATCATTGTACATTAATTTGTTATCACATTAAGTTGCATTCAATGCATGGAACTGATGGTATTCAAAATACAGACCCAGCTTTAAAATAGATGGTTTAGACAAAAATTATTTGTGTAAGACATTTTTAAAATAACCCTCTAAGTATGCCAAAATACAAATGTAAGACCCACCACTGCTGTGAATGATCCATAAAATCAAAGCAAATAAAATGTTTTAAAAGGAAAATTCTATTTCGGCCAAAAATTTTATAAAACAATACTTCCTTCAAACAATTGTCTTGTTTTGTCTTAATTGTTGTTTTCTTGTTTTGTCTTAATTTTTCATTTTATTGTGACTTGGTTGCACACAAACAAAAATGTGCTAAATAGTCTGTAACTAATCACAATGAGTTTAAACTACCTTAGCTTCACTCCAGTCTTCAATACAATTTTTGGTCTTTAAGCATATATATTCATACTTAAATGTGACATCCCAATCAATTTATTGGTTATTGTTTCTACTACTTTTAATATTTGTCCATGTTACTCTTTTACTTTTGGTAGTTAGTTTTATTATTCAATCTTCTTTTACATTTTAGTTTAGTTGTGTGTTACTAGCTTAGTGAATTTTTTGATTGAGGCACTTTGACTGGAAAGTTGGATTATTTTGTAAATAAACTCTTGTTTTCTGAAAAGTCGTGTATGATCCACATAAATGTCTAGTTACTTGCTTGTCATAGAATGTTAGGAACTCATTCCTTCTTCTAAACATTAACTGAGACTGAACTAGTTGGCTATTATTATTTTCCTCAACCCCAGGATGGTTGCCAAACTTGGTAATTTTGTCATAAAATTAATCTAACTATTAATTGTCCAAAGCAATTATTTATAGCCAAAACCTACCTATTGTGTCACATTACAGTACATTTCTAATAGGCCCCACCTTGTGTTTGACAAGTAAGCTGCTAATGACGCACCTGCTGGCATTTAACAAACCTGGTGGGGTATTATCAGTGGCATTTAACTCTGATTTTGACAGCCAGATTTATCTCTCATGCAGTGAGAAAGAAACAAGGTCAGCACTTTAAAAAATTAGCACTGATCTTCACACTACAGAAATTTCACATGATTATCATCATTAGGTAGTATACCCTAATTTAAAAATGTTTGTTTGGTACAAACAATGTATAGTTTTATATGATAATGCTGGTTTCAACTTTTTATGAACTCACAATAGATTAGCTACCTGTAGCTAGTTATGATTTCTTAGCAGTAATGGACATTGAAGGTCAGTAGAAGTTTAATGAACACTAGATAAATACATAGACTACAGAAATTTATTTAGGAAATTATTGACTGAAGGATTTTGTTTCTCAAACGGACTCATTTGATTTAGATTTTTTTTCCTCTTATTTGATCAAGCTCCATATTAATTTTAATTTTAAAATGGGTATGTGTTAGGTGTTTTAAAACAGCTGTTGAACTCACCATTCTACATTAGTTCAAAATTGTTTGATGTGAGCATCTTCTCGATCTGTGTGCCAAATAAATGTGATGCATAGCTAGAGCTGTTTTAAGAACTTAAAAACAGACATTTCCAGAGGAGCAGGCAAAAAATGAAAAAGTTTCAGCTTTAGAAAATACAGTAGTTTGATCCATGGACTAATTTTATTTGCAGATGAAACTAGAAAGTAGCTACAGCAAAACTTCCAGTGAATAACCACTAGAATGGCAGAAATTGTCATTAAGAAGAAAACAAAAACAAAGGCATGCATGTCTCGTAATTACTAATACATTAAGAGTGATGCAGGAATAAAGATTTAAAAGAAATAAATTATGGAAATAAATTGTATGTTATCATCCAGAAGAACAGGATCAATATGTAATGATGTTTAATGGCCCAGAAAAGTGTCTAATAGAAATAATGGCAGCAGCAGCCTTACAATGCATACACAATGAAGCAAAATAAATTCCCTTCGTTGAAAGCACTTTGCTGTTGGTATGAATGACACAGGGGGGTTGGTTTTATGACCTCTGTTTATGTAAATATGTAGCCTGCAGTCTGTTTACCTTATTATGCAATTGAGACTCTGCATAAGATTCGTCTTTTTGAGAGAAATGTCTGTTTTTAATAATATAATTCTCCACACAAGGCTTCCATGTCATGTATTTTATTCTCCTATTTTCTCTGGCAGTTTTATCTCACTTCCAGCTAGTCATATTTTTTATACAGTTTGAGATGACTGACGTCCTCCTGTGTAAGCATCAAAGTTGAGACACAGGACAAGCCTTGTTTGCATCAATCAGTACATCACCTCAGGGAGCCAGCACTGGTGTGGAGTATGTTGCTGCAACGATAATGACATGTTCTCACACAAATCAAATTGTATTCCTGCACAAAAGAAGCAGAATGCGTGTTTTGCTTTTTTTCCGCTCCTAAATTAGGTCGTTTTGCAGAGCTGAAGACACACCATAAACTACACAAATGGCCCAATTAATTCAATTAATTATTTGAACAGAGCTTTGTTCTGGTTGTTGGGAACGCTTTGCATGTGCTTGTTTAAACAACCAGAGTACTGCAAATAATGCTATAATCCTCTGGCTTGTACAGAGAAAATATTTTATTTGTCATATATTTATTAGAGCATGTTAACATCTGCAAAAATCATTTACAAAATAGTAAAAACTGGCATCTGATTTAATGGGAACCAAAGCAGACAGAAGATGCTTGTGTGTCATCACCTTGATAAAGCCTGTTGAGCCTGGAGTGGACTGAAGGCGAACAAGGAGAAGAATGCAGCAGGGATCAAGACTTGCCAAACATCCCAAGACCCCCACAAAACGTTTCTCAAACAGAAAGTGTGGTGTGCCTGCACCAATATCATTTAGCAACATTTTAGGTTTGATGTACTCAATTCTCTCCTTCTCCCCATCTAACCAAGAGAGGCTTTCTGAGACATAGGAGATACCCACCTGTGTTTGTTGAACATCTTTATGTTTATCTGAATTAATTTAAATAACAGTATCAGTTACTGTAATAGCATTAGTGGTTACTATTGTTGTGACTTTGTTGTTTCAGCTTTGGAATTGTCCAGAAACACAAACCCAACTTATTTGAGGAATAATATGAATTTCTACAGAGTTGCCCTCAGAATGATTAAAACTCCACTGCAAATTAGGTTTATCTGCATTTTAGCATCAGCTTGTAATAAATAAACAATCCATTCATTCTTCCACTGTCTGTATTCATTGGTCCTTGCAGGTTCATGAGGGGCTCTGGTGCCTATCTTCAGTGATGAGTGGTTCAAGAGGCCCAGTACACCCTGGACAGGTCACCAGTCTATGACAGAGCAACACAGAAACAAACTCTCACTTTGCAGCAATTTAAAGAGACCAATTGATCCTCAATTTACAGTCATGTGTTCTAGGACTGTAGGAGAAAGCTATTGGAGTACTCTGAGGAGACCCACACATGCAAGAGGAGAACATGCAAACTCCATGCAGAAAGATCTGGAATCTGAACCCAGGACCTTGTTGCTGCAAGGCAACAATGCTACCAACTCTACCACACAACCCTTACAAACAAACTGACAAGAACAATTTAAGTAGCTCAGCAGAACTAACATTACAAGTGTTTTTTTTTCAATTTCTAACACAAAAAGACAATTTTTTATGATGTTACAAATTATTGAGCTGCTTCATGAGAAGTATCTTTGTTGCTATCATGACCTTCTGCAAATACAAAGCATAATCAAACAACAAATTTCTGGCAGAGTTCTGAAGAATATTAGCCCACTTCTCATTGGAAAAGGTCTTACATCTGTTAATATCTTTTTAATTTCATATGATCAAATTTTTTTGTTCCTACCTGAGATTTTTATTGGGCTTTAAGCTAGTATGATGGATACTCTAGATAAATATGCATAGGATCATTTTCTTGTTTGCCAGTCCAACAGTGCCCTATATTTAGCTTCCTGTCAAATAGCATGACATTCTTCCAGGATTTCCTCATTCTTGATTATATCTATTATGCCCTTCACACACAATGGGTTTCCAGTACCTTAGAAAGCAAAAGCTATTACTATGCTTTACTGACTTCTTTTCAGAGTATTCTTAGTTCTTTCTTCTTTAGGCCCCTTTAGTAGAGCATATCTAAAATATTTTAAAGAAAATGCAGCTTTGGAAGCTGAAATGCCTAGCTGACAATCTATTGGCTGGTATTTCCAAAATAGTGAGTTCAGGACGGACCACCATTTATTTTCCTTGGCATCAGCCTATTTTCCAAGACACACCATGCCAGCATATTGGGGTAAAATTCCCAGCATGGTTTGTCTAATAAATGCAACACGGTGGCATGGTGTTGTAGGAATTTTGTGCATTTGTGCCGGCAAGCAGGTCAGTAATATTACAGCAAGCAATGCTTTGTCTCATGAATGAAGCCAGAACACGTCGCAACACAGCGTGATTTCATGATTATGTGTTGAATGTGTGCTAAACCCCAGCTGGAAACAGTATGTCAAATCCAAGTAAACCTGGGTAGTTCATTTAGTTTTTTTAACTGTCTGCTGAGAGGGCAAACCGGAATAATGGTCCACGAGCGTCTGGCTTGTAAAGCTGAAGAGCAGATCACCAAACAGTTCACAGGGGCTGTGAAGGACAGCCACTTTTTGGAGCAGCTCGCAAAGAAACTTGAGGAGCGGGGCTTTAATCAGAATAAAAAAACAAGGTTTGTCCAACTATTTTCTCTATTTATCATAGACTCCTTACCCAGGTTGCTGTATTTGACCGTGTTTTGTTTGTTTTTTAATCTGAAGGCTGTCCGTCATTTTCAAAGATTAGTATTCACACCTGTGACCACTCAGTGCAAATACTTAGCATTTTCAACTTTATGCACTGATTCCAGATAAATAAATGGAAGAAAAGATTCCCAGACACTGTATTCAATGCATCAGGCTGTACCTAGCCGATCTGTCTGACACCCACATGCCTATTACCATCATGGAACAGCTAGTAGAAGGCCTAAAGAGGATTGACAAGAGCCACCTTCCGGGGAAGCTAAAGTATGGTGCTATCAATTCAACCTCCACAAGTGCCTGATGTGGTCCCTGTAGCTGTGCACAATCACTAAATCCACAATAGTGAAGGTGGATGCGAAGGCCAACAATTTCATTCGCAAGTGGCTTGGCCTACCCAGGAGCCTCTCCAACATAGGCCTGTTTGGAAAAAACACACTCCAGCTGCCACTGAAGTCCATCAACCTGGGTTACAGACAGTAGAAGGCGAGGCTTGTATTAGAGCTGAGAGAGTCAACAGACTTGTTCATAAGAAACACCAAGTACCGGTGCCAACAGGACGCAAGTGGAAGGCGGAGGTCGACCAGGCCATCAACATGTTGATGCACCAAGAGATTGTTGGCCAGACACACTTAGGGAGAGCCGGCTTGGGGTGGGGAACACCCCCTAAGTTTTAATCTAAAGCCACAAGAAAGGAGAGGAAAGACTTGGTGATTGAAGAGGTGGTCATGATCGAGGAGGAGCAGTACAAGATCAGAGCACTCAGCCAGCAGCAGCAAGGACGTTGGAAAACATGAGAAGGAGTGGTCGACAGGACCATCAAGTGGTCTGATATGTGGAAGATGCTTCAAGCAAGGTTAAGTTCCCTCATTCCACCTACGACACCCTCCTCAGTCCAAGTAATCTGAGTCGGTCGTATGGCTCAGAGGAAAACTGTTGGCTGTGCAACGTCCAACACCCAAGCGTATAGCACATCCTATCCAGTTTCAAGACAGCTTTGTCCCAAGGTTGGTAGAGGTGGCGGCACGACCGGGTCCTGCGGAAGCTGGCGGAACTCCTCGAGGCCCAACGGCTGGAAGCAGCCAAAGTTCATTCTGCAACATCTCAGAAGCTGGTCCAAGGAGCAGGGACTCGGAACATCACCCAGAAGAAAATAAGATAATTGTTGATTCGGGGAAGTGTCTGGAACTTAAGGGTGGACCTTGATCGTCAGCTCAGGTTCCCTCCAGAGATAACCAAGACCTCTCTGAGACCAGACATCATTCTGTGGTTGCCTCGGCCAAAATACCGATTGTTGCACAGCTCACCATCCCTTGGGAGGGAGGAATGGAGGCAGCGTTCGAAAAGGACAAATACACCACACTGGCAGCTGAGTGTTGAGAGGCAGGGTGGACAACCATTGTCTGTCCTGTGGATATTGGCTGCAGGGCTTTTATTGGAACATCCATCCAGCGACTCCTGAGGAACAGAGGAGTGACTGGGCCTTAGCTGAAGAAGACATTCAAAGAACTTGCCAAGGAGGCGAGAAGAGCCAGCTTCTGGCTGTGGCTGAGAAGGTAGTACATATAAGGAAAACAAGGGCCATAAGGTTAGCTGCAGGGAGCGGCAGGGAGATCTATTCCGGGATTAATGGAGCGAAACATCAATGAATGGTAGCTCCAGGGTGATGACCCTTCGGCTGCCCCATTGGAGGTGCGTCAAGTAGAAACGCCCTGCGGACAGCTTTTACCTGTGCTTACATCCAGGCATGTCTTAAAGACATAAAAACCTGCATGAGTCTAAACTGCCAGCTTTTAAATTCAGACAAGACAGAAGTTTTTGTATATGAACCACAAGCTTTAAACAGAAAACTGCAAAGTCAATAATTTCATTTGGATGGCATTAAATTGGCCTCTGGTAACAGTGTTAAGAACCTTGCTGTAATTTTTGACCAAGAAATGATATTTAAATCCCATATTAAACAAGTCTCCAAAAATTCTTACTTTTACCTCCTGCTAATATTGCTTAAATTAGGAACATCTTGTCCACGAGTGATGTTGAGAAGCTAGTCCATGCATTTGTTACTTCAAGGCTGGACTGCCGTAATTCTTTATTATTAGGAAGTTAGGAAGAAATGGTGCATCGAGAGTTCTGATGAATATTTAAAAAAAAAATCACATTTCTCCTGTTTTAGCTTTTCTCCATTGGCTCGCTGTTAAATCCAGACTGGAGTTTACGATTCTCATTCTTACATATAAAGCCCTATTAATCTAGCTCCATTACACATCAGAGATCTGACTAGGGATGGGTACCGATATCCACCGGTTCCGACATGAACGATAGTAACCAGACCGAAAAGCAGCGCACATTTCTTTGCTTTATTTCGGTCCCACCCCCCGAGATGTCAAACACTGTGGATGCTGGGCTTGCCATCAGTCAAGAGCAATAAGGTAAACATGGTTATCTCTGTGCAAAAAAACTGCTAAAAATAAGGGCTGTGGAAATTAACGTACCACACCACATCAGCTCTCCCTCCTAACCAGCCAAACTACGGATTGTTGCGGATTGTTGTGCAGGAGCAGGTGTTTGTGGTCCTAAATGACATGGGAGTATATTATTATTGGCGTATTGGCTTTGTGGTGATATAAGTTTATAAGTTGTCCGGGGTAATTATCCGTCCGCTTCGGATGTCCGCTACGGTGTGTGCGTTTCAGTGTTTGCTGTGTGTGCAGTGCAATCAGAGTTTTGGGTGTGCGGTGCTTAAAGTTTAAATGCTTTGTATTATTGTATATTTACTACTGCTGCGTTAATAATATGAAATTATTCAGTTAAGGTGATGTTTTCGGACTTAAATTAGTGCTAAAATATTAGCGGAAGTAGCTGTGTCCATCTTCACAATAGGAGCGTTTATTTCTTGTGTTGAACTGGAGAATCTGCTGTTTACTTTCGGAAAATGATCAAATGTGACATTTGATTACTAAGTCTATATTACATTTTATTTATGTGATATTTATCACAGACTGCTGATATCCAAATGTTATGTTTATTCATATATTTTGCTTAGTTCTGCCTCTATTTGTTATTATTCATATGGGACCACAAATAATTATGAATGTGACTGTGGAGTAAAAAAAAAAGTTAACTGATTTCTCCTATATTTTATTTTTTTTAAAGAGCAAATGCCTCTAGATTTGTCCCTTTATTTACACAGAAAGTTCTAGTTAGTATTTTTTAGGGGTCATATTTAGCAATGGTGATTGATTGACAGCTACTGCGATTAATTAGATTAAAGATTTTTATTGTTTGACAGACCTACTAAAAATAAAAATTAAAAATAAGAGGGTATTTGGACCATGTTTGTATGTTTAACATTCTTTAGGCACCGTTTCAAGCACCGTTTAAGCACCGGCACCGTTTCAAAAGTACCGGTTTGTCACCGGTATCGGTTGAAACCTAAGTGATACCCATCCCTAATTATAAATGGTAAATGTTTCCATTACAGTGCTAAAAGTTAAATATGACAGGTCAAGAAAGACTCATTTAGATTTATTTATTTTTTTATAAAAAAAAATGTGTTATGTAGTAAATTAAGTAAATTAAATTAATACCCTGGAGTTGTTTAATTATAATTGAATTAAGTCAAAAAAAGACTCATATTTCTTTTTTTTCATAAAACTGTTTTCAAGTACTACCTAAAAAGTCAGGAGAAATTTTGTTGACATTGCAGATAATATTGCAACTTCTAATAAAATAAGTTTTAGTAAAAACAATTATTCAGAAATCAGATTACTAAATTTTGCATCATTACATTACATATCTGTTGTTGTATCAACCTTCCAAACCCCTTTGGTCTTCTGGTTCAAGTCTACTCTGCATCCCTATAGTCAGCTAAATAATGGAGGACCAGCATTTAGCTTTTATGCTCATCTAATCTGGAACAAATGTCCAGAAAACTGCACAACTGCTGAAACACTGAGTTCCTTTAAATCAAGCCTAAAACTTGATTTGTTTAGAGATTCCTGTGATTAATATTCACTGGAACGTCATTCATTTTAGTCTGGATTGCAACGTTATCTCTATTTACTTTGTCACTGCAATGTCCTTTTTGTTTGCTCATTGTGCTTTTATCATGTAAAACACTAAAAACTGCCTAGTTGTTGAAATGTGCTAGATAAACTTGACTAACACTAATCTTAACTAAAACAATTGTGTAAATGCTTGCAGACTGGTCAAGAGGGAGTGCAGATTTTATGTCAGTGAAAAAGTCACATAAAACACAAGGTCATTTTTTTTGGAATCACATTTTAACTGCAGGTGCATTGTAGTGCTGACTCTGGAAATGGCTGGAAATGAATATAACAAATAATCTTAAATACACCTGCCATTTCCCCTCGTAATATAACAAAGTTTGCACAACCATACACACGCACCCACCCACACACACACACACACACACATTCAAAGTCTACTTTCTCCAGAGCTTTACAGGATGTAATATGGTGGTGTTCCAGCTTTTGCTTCCATTAATCAATTTTCCGTCTGGGTAGCTGCCTTGCCCACTCAAGGCAATTTAAAAGGAAACTCTAACCTTCACTCACCTCTCTCCACAAGGGTAATATTAGGCATTTTGCATGATTTCACATCTTTTTCAAATTAGTGAGTATACGTGTGGCCATGCTGGGATTCTCAGTTACATTTGAAGAAGTTTTAAGGCTGCAGCTGTTAAAATGAAACTGTGGGTGCATTACAGTAAAGAAAATGTACAAGGCTTTGAAAAGACACATTATTTCTTCACAGAGTTACAGCTCCTAACAAGATTAAGGCACTCCTTAAAACTTTAAGTGAAAATCATATTTTTCTTTCTAAAGCAATAAGCCATGCAGTTATTAATTAGGGGTGTCAAATTATCACTTAACTGCGATTAATCAATTACAACCATTTTAACGTGCTATGTTTTTTAATCACATGAATCTATTTTTAATCTTTCATTTTATTGTTTCTTTATGCTACTTGCCTTTAAATGAAATCTGTTTCTATGTTTCAGGCTTCTTGTGCTTGAGTTGTTAGGGGTTAACCACACCCTGAAGTGGAGATCGAAGGCTGTAACTTATAAGCTGATGGCTTTGTATTGTATTGGGGAGGGCAAGGTGAGGAGGAGCGGGGAGTTGCAGACAGTCTACTCAACTTAGCTAAATTTAGCGAGTTTTCACTCTAGCAAGTCTCTTTCAAAGATAAAATCGAATAGTGACAAATCTAGCAACTTTTGATGGAGTTATTGTAGACTTTTAGGTGAAGCACGTAACATTATTACTCTTCTCACCAAGCAGCGAAGGTCACAGAAGGCGACCAGCCTGCACTGCAAGCTGCAGATCAATTTGACCGCCCAGGTATGTATGGTAAGCCAATGTTATGAAAAAATAAGGGATATATTACATGTCGTTTTAACCTGCAATACAGCTGGACTCAGAGCAGATTTTTACCCCACTGAGCCCAGAACGCTAATGAATGCTCGAAGCAGTATGTTGCGGTAGAAGCCACTCGGATCCCTTTATTCCAAAGAGTTGGTTGCTCGATAATCCTGCAGTGCAGCAGAACAGGACAGAACATGAAGAAATCAGGATTATGGGAATGGGAGAAGGGGAGAGGTTGTAGAATATATACATAAGTGAAATAACCTAGTTATAATAGACACTTTATCTACCTAAAAAGAGCACCAAAAATGTTTCAAAGTAAGGGAATCATGATTCCTTCCATATAGTGAATTTGCAACAAGAACGATCATTAATAAATCCATGGGCAAATTGTCAAAAAAAATAGTATATTTACAGAAAAAAAAAATCAGGCTATATTTTCATAGCTTTATAGCCACGGTTTAAATATGCCAAGTAAAGTGCAGAGGTGAAACAGTTGGTACCTATGTTTTTCTCAAATTTGATTATCAATTTGTTGATTTTGGTTTTGTGATCACATCCTGTTTCTCTATATCCTGTCACGTCATGACTTTAAAATGCCTAAAACATACAACCCTACACATAAAACTGCTTACTTAAAACTGATAAAATGGTTTAGAAATTTATTTATTTATTTACTGTAGCAACCATCTCAGCAGCTGCTGAAGAGAAAACATGTTGACCCTCTCTGACAGAAATATCCATATTGCCTCCGGCTTGTAAAGTCAGAGGCGTTCAAGCACTTTCAAAAAAAAGGAGATGTCAAGAATCACTCAGTTGCTGCTCATAAGAAAAATACGTCAGGATATGATGGAGTTGTCTGTCTGATTCCAAATGTATCAAACCTCTGGCAGTTATGTCAGAGGGGTTTCTCTCATGTCTTTTTTTTTTATTTGTCAGCAGAGAGGCAAAGATGCAGCCAGCAAGGTTAATGATGAGTAGGGGGGACAGATGGTTTTTGTTGTCATCTTCAGTAATTGGAGCCAGTGTTGCCTCTGTCATTGAACTTTCGCTGATGGACAGACATTCTCAAAAAAGCAGGGTGACACTGTTAAAGGCACATATAGCCCTTTGCAATACAACAGCTATTCATACACTCTTTAGCCTTTTAAGTCAATGGTATGGTCAGTAGGGATAGGCACTGATTGTCAAAGATTTCAATTATTAATCCATAATGTCTGAGGGGTTGAAATTATACTGTCTGAACCTAATGTTCTGTGCTACCAGTGGGTAGCAATAAAGCCAACTTTTTTGCACTCTGGTTCTAATCAAATATCTGCTGAAAATTGGATCACCAGCTGAGTCAACCTATCACATGTGCACCAGTTTAATGGAATCAATGCAATTTTGCAACTTAAATATCAAAACATTTTAAATACTTAATTTCCATTTTATTGCATGAAATAAGTATTTGGTACGCCATACATACAGAACTCAATATTTGCTACAGAAACTTTTGTTTGCAATTACAGACATCATCTGTGTTTTCTGTAGTTCTTTACCAGGTTTGCAGACACTGCAGCAGGGATTTTGGCCCACTCCTCCATACAGATCTTCTCCATAGTCTTCCGGTTTCGCAGATGTCGCTGGGCAGCACAGACTTTCAGCTCTCTCCAAATTTTCTATTGGATTGAGGTCTGGATTCTGGCTAGGTCAGTCCAAGGCCTTGAGATGCTTCCTACAGAGCCACTCTTTAGTCGCCCAGGCTGTGTGTTTCGGGTCGTTGTCATGCTGGAAGACCCACCCACAACCCAAATCCGGGACGAGATGGTCGGCAGAGAAGCTCCCAAATCCCTCGATGAGGCCGTCAGTCTGGCTCTCGAGATCGACCGTCGAGTGATGAGTCGTCCCAGGACTACGCACCATCTTCCACCGCTGCGTCCTGCTTCATTCCGCTCAGTCATGCCCAGCACCGCGCATGGCCGCTCCCACTCCGGCGACAGAGAGGAGCCAATGCAGCTGGGACATCTGTGCCCGAAGATCCTTCCACTCACCTTCACTTCACTCAGTCATCGGTTATCCCATGTCCAGAGCTCCTGATCCGTTCTTACGTATCAGCCAGTCCGGACTTCAGTTGCTCGCTCATCATCTTGCTCCACGACCCACCTACGATTCCCAGCCGCAGCCTGTCTCCTGAGCCATCCAGCGGCCTTAAACACAGGGTGACTCCCATGCCCGCCTGGAGCGCCAAACTTCACCCGATCGCCACTCCCTGTCCACTGGCGATCCTGACACATTTGCTGTTATTAACTAATTTCACAAATTTAACAATGCTGTGGTTCATGCATTTCCCCTCATTTTTGAAGAACTAAAACATCTCATATGCAAAACAAAGAATCTCATTATGTTTATATTATAAAAGAAAATCTACCTCCAAACTCTAAAGAGACTCAGAAACAGTAAATATTCTTACTTAAAGGAATACTTCACCCCTGGAAAGATGAATGTGTATTTAAAGTAGGTCAGATATGTAGAAGAAATGTGAATTTTTTTGGGAATTTGGAGCATTCTAGACTGAGAAAAGCCAGAAAATGTATTTTTTACTCATGTGGCTGGAATAGAACAATTCCCAGAATGCACTTGGTTTGCTGCCCTGAGGCCACTCACAAACCACGCCTACCTGTTACAGGCTTGATTTCTGAGGAGGTAATGCGCTAAGTTGTTTGCAACGCCGTTAAACACTAAAAGAACATTGCACCTGTGCCTAAACCATCAAAGGAGGCTGCCACAACTTCTTTCAAAAGTCGATTCTAAAGCCTGCCGCACACGAGAGCTATCTGCTGAGCTAATGGCCTCGAATGACTGTTAGTTCTGTTAGCTCAGCAGATAGCTCTCGTGTGCGGCAGGCTTAAGAGCAACACCGATAGAAGCTTATCATAACTCAAATTCACTCTGCTACTATTCCCCGAGTTTTCTTACTGTGTCAAATCAGAATCACTACCTGGCTTATTTCCGTTCTTAAGAATTTATTTTGGGATAAAAAAGTGAGCATAATATATATTACACAACTTATACTTTCTCATTAAAAAGATTTTAACAAGAGTAGTAGCTCTGCATATCATTTTTCTCCTGCAATTGCAATCACTATTTCTCTAAGCCGATACATTCTTTAGGTTAATATATACTCCGGTATAGCAGCACTAAAGGTTTATAACAAACAACACAACAAATGTGATTTATAACTTTTATTTAAAAAGTAAATAAAATAATATTAACACTTTTGACACTCAAAGCTCTTCGATAGCTTCAGCAGTTTCCTGATATATCCCCAGTATTACCGTCGAGAGCGGAGTATCTTCGTCTGATGTCCAAAACAACACAAGTAGGCAAAAGTAGACGACAGCCTTTGCCAAATCTCTCGTCTTGCAGGACCCACTCAAAGTGATGGTAGGCTGTTAGACGATATGGTCTACAAAAACAGTAAACTCAATATTAGCAATGCAAACTATTTCCACCTACAGTATGCTAGAATATATGTTAATGTAACAACAATAGCTCAGCTGACTTTGTGGGAAGAACGCTATGATTATGCCGGGTATACAATCTCAGTTGACGTCTTAGTAACAAAAAGAAAAACAAACAAAATACTAACTTTACATTAAGCCGTTCTTTTGTCCCTGCGGGCTTTGGCTGGCGTTTCCAGTTGATCTTCGGGATCCTGAAGTAGGTTTCTAGGACCCCTATCCATGTGTGGTTCATCCGCAACTGTTCATCGGTGTACTGCGGATCGTATAGGTAGCCGCGAGCATCCGATTCTCGCAACACATCTTCAAAATCCCCTTCTGCCATTTCAACTTCAAAACTACTACCTTCCATTGTGATTAGCCTACTATTCAAACTTTCTCCAGCAAGAGCCTGTTAGCTTAGCTTCTACAGAAAGACGGCGGACACGACACCTTTACTTTCTGTGAGTGAGATCCCTCCCCATATGGGCGTGGTGAAAACATGCGGAACTGGCACTCAATACTGGCTGTAGTTTAATGCCTCAGGCCAAAAGAAATCCTCAGATGACGCAAAATGACGATTTTTGCGTCATCAGAGGACTTTTTTAAAGCCTAAAAATGCACAGATCTCTCCTCTCAGGGGGATATGGGAGGGGGGGCACGGTCATTCGAAAATACTCCCGGTTTTCTACTGATACAAAGCTTAATAGTAAATGCTGAAGTATCCCTTTAATTCCATATTGACCAAGACCTTTATTCATTTTTTTATTTCCTACTCCTTCCCAGAACCCTGAGAAATAAATATATTAATATCAGTGTTTTTGTGTTTCCTGCAGCGCTACAGTTGCAATGTTTGTGGGGGGGGGGTTTCCCTGAACGGACAGAGGTTGTGTCTTCTCCTCGTTTCTGATGCGACCCTTCAGTGGTCGTCACCGTGAGTTTAACGAAACCATACGATTTATTGTCCGGATTATAAACATCTCTGACCCTCGCACTGAGCATCAAGTTGTTGTTTTTTGTGTGTTGTGTGTGTGCTTATGTATTTATTTTTTCTTCAGGAGACATTGGCGTTTCAGTTAGTTTTAACTCTAAATGTCTGTCAAGTTTAGTCTACCTGCATGGAGAGGAGGGCTTTAACCCTTGGTAAAAAGACAGGCAGCCTTACAGGAGCAGCAGCCACCAGATCACTACAGGGACAGCGTTTAATTGTGTATTCCATTTTGTTCGTTAAACTCTGCGATTTAATGTCCCATTCCCACACTGTGGATTTCTGCTCCATATGTAAACTCTGTGTAGACTTCTTCTGCAGGGCCGAATAGGCAGTCTGTTGATAACTGAATAGGCTACTGCAGCCACCTAGTGATTGCAGGCTAGATCGCCATTTAAGTTATAATATAATAATAATATAAGTTATTTAGCAAATATCTTCTTTTGAGATGCACCATAAAACTGCATGAGAGACTCTAAAGCTACAGCTGCGAATTTTGACCCGGTTTTCATGGAACGGGTCATCATTGCACCGGTTCTGACATAAACAGTAGTGACCAGACCGAAAAGCTGCGCACATTTTGGTGCTTTATTTAAGTTCTACCCCCCCTATTAAAGAGTTCATTCTTAGAATTAACTCTTTTTTTTTACACAATTAACGCATACCCTGTTTATAATTCACCCCGCAAGACATCAGCTCTCCTTCCTAACCAGCTAAAGTGCGGATTGTTGTGCAGCACCATGTGTATGTGATCTAAATGACATGTGAGTATATTTTTATTGGCGTATTGGCTTTGTGGTGATATGATAAGTACATAAGTTGTCTGTAAAATAGGTCATTATGTTACAACTCAGTCGTTTTCCAGGAGAGGGAGGGGTAGCTGCTCAGAGGGCAGGATTCAGGAGCATTACTCAGACATGCGTCAATTAAGCCAAAAACCACCCTGGCAGGGTTTCTTTGTGAGAAAATTGCATTACCAGATGATTAAAAACTCCAAAAACTTGATATAGGCCCTTTCAGTTGCTTCTGTATACTCCTAAATAACTCCCTCTCTCCCTGAAGTCTTTTTTTTTCTTGCTCAGTAGTTCCTTTAGCTCACTGGTTATCCAGGGTTTGTTATTAGGGAAGCATCGTACTGTTCTGGACGGGATGATGTCCACAAAAAAGGTTATGCACTAACTCACACACTCAGTCATGGCATTGATGTCCTCTGCATGTGGCTGGCAAAGAGTCATCCAGTTTGTGGACTCAGAACAACCCTGCAGGGCTTTTTTAGCTTCATGTGACCATTTTCTAACAGTTAACTTTGTCTGAGGTTGCCTCTGAACAAGTGGTTTATATTCTGAGCAGAGAAAGACAAGATTATGGTCTGATTTTCCCAGAGAAGGTCTTGGTTTGGACATTTAAGCATTCTTTACATCTTGTTTTTCTCTAGTGTTGTCTCTTGGTTCATAGGCGATTAAATACTTATATGTCATGCATTAAAATGGAAATTAATTATTTAATAATCATTCACTGTGATTTTCTGCATTTTTGTTCTAGATTCTGTCCCTCTCAGTTGAATAATACCTTTGATATAAATTACAGACAGAAAACTTCAAAAATCACCAGTGTATCAAGTACTTGTTCCACGCAGTTTCTATTTAGACAGAAGTTCATTAAGGCGGACACAAGTACTTTAATGATGTGATAAGACTTAAAGTTACAAGAAATCCTTCACTGTACCCTATTTAGACCTTTAGATATTGGCATGGAAAGAAACAATGTGACATCAAATTTACATAAGATAAAATTTGCCCCCCTTATGTAGGTCTCTTTGGTTGCTGCTCACTTTTTATTTGTTTAACTTGAAAACTACATACACCATTTTTTATATTTGTTAATAGACTGTATTATGCCTTATCAGTCAGTCTTATGAGTAAGTGAAATTAACTGCAGTAAAATGAACAAAATATGTATTCGAGTGGGGCTGGGAGAGAAAAAAAGAGCTGTATTTGAAAGGCTTGATCCCATAATGAGACAGAAGTAATTCCTCACACAGACTGCGCTGCTTTTTAATTGACTTAAATATTTTACTACTGTACAAAGACAAAAGATTAATTCCACTGATCTTTGAGTAACAGAATTAACAAGACTTCCACAGAAGACATGCTGAATCGTAATGAATGAACGGTTCTGTTCGTAGAATTTAGAGGTCCATGGGGAAGCTTTATCTTTAAACAACTTTCAATGCAAAAGTGCTTTATTGATATCTCAGAAAACCTTTTATTTTTCCAAGGGCATACGTAACATAGACATGTTGAGAGACCAACATGATAAATCTGTACAACCAGAATTATTAGTTGCTTTAGTAGTTGAAAGTATTATTGTGGAAAACGCACCTGGGGCTAGGTTGCATAAACACATTCCAGAAAGAGCACTTTTGAGCTTCAGTGTGTAACTTTTACACCTTAAAAACATGTGTTTTCGAAATGTTTCAGGGACACACCAGCATTTAATATGTTCATAATCAGAGGTGCCACTGCCTGGGAGGGTCCCACTGCTGAAAACAGCACTATATAACTCTCTCCCGTGACGCCTCCCAGAAGTCCTGACTGAGATTAGTTTTGCGGCCTTAGGTCACATGCTTCCAAACTGATATAAACAAACCCACAGTTTTGAGACCTGAGCCATGGCAGATCCATCAAAGAAACCAAAGAAGATGCTATTAGAAGAAGCTAGAAAAAAAAGAGAAAGTGAAAGATCATAAGACAAGACAAGAGTCAATATTGGCCCAGCTTTTCCTTGCTAGAGAGCTTCATGGGATTTAATAGGGATTCTGAACTGTTGTGTTTGGTTGGGCATGATGATGTAATACAGTGCCGGATAATCTGTTTGAAGGTTTACCAACTGACACACCAACAGTTTGATGTGTTTTGACTGTTTTGGCTAGTGAGCTTGTAAAACTGTCAGTACACTGGCCCCTTCAGATTTGCTCCATAGACATTTTAGTTTTATGATTGGGGCCTGCCCAATACAGTGCACCTATTACTATTCACTTCTAAAAAAATTCGGACATTATTGTCGGTTGTACCATAGAATGCACCCCCAAAATATGCCATCACTCCTTTCACTTGTTGTGGTGCAGTTTTGCAACACAACAATGATCCAAAAACACACATCTAAAGCTACTGTTCCATTTCTGAAGAAGAACAGGGTGAAGGTGATTGAATGGCTAAGTTTGTCTCTTGATCTGAACCCAATTGAACACCTGTGGGGAATTCTGAAGCGACAAGATGAGAATCCCTCTCCATCCAGCATCCAGGCTCTAAAATAGGTTATTCTTAAAGAATGGAAAAAGATAGATGTTCCCTAGATTGCCTAGACCATGCCTAGAAGACTTGGTGCTGTCCTTAAAAATCATGGTGCTCATACAAAATACTAGATCTAGTAGTTTTTGTTGAATGGTGTATTCATTTTTGCTTCAACCAATTTGAGTAAAACTGAAGATTTTGTGATCTAAATTAGATTATTGATCTTAATTTCATGTTAGGGAGTTAAATAAGTGCTCAATAAAAGTCAGCCTTGAGGAAATTGTTCTTTTGTTAATTTAGCTACTGATTAAGTTAATACTTTTTAAAGGGGCTGTACTCATTTATGCAGAGCACTGTATATCAAAACGTACAGCTTGATCATGTGATATGGACTATTACTTTTATTGCCAATTGGAGTTACCATGGCGACGTAAAAAACTACGTCCAAAAATCCCATAGGAATGAATGGTGCCAGGAGTCCAAAAATCATGAAAATCCACTATTTTTGAGGATTTACTTTGTCAACATGCATTCACCTAGAAACCCCATCAAAATTTCAACTTGTAGCTTCATCCCTGCTCTGTTCAGCAGTCAAGACCTAAAGTCGATAGCTGTTACGTTTTTTTTTTAACAATTTGACTTAGTTCAACCCAAAGTTTTCCCCAAATCGTCATTTCTAGAGTGGAGGTGCTCGTTAAGCAGAATGTGCAGAGCTGTGGAATTGGAAGCGCCTGATCATTTTTTAACTCACGCATATTTCGCACTAGTGACATGATTTTCGGTCATGAAATAGACAGAACATTTTGGATTCTCACGGTTGTAGAAATGTATCTATGTCTCACGGTTTTCTCACAAGCTCCAGAGCGCTCAAAGAGGAACCCAGTCTGAAAAGATTTCTCGTATATGACAGAATGGAGGCTGCTCAGGATTTTCTGAAGCTGAGCCATGTTCTTAGTCATCTCTCTGTTGTTCGTTCTCGGATTGTAAATGAGGTAGAAAGTTGAGTTTTGGGATTATCGAAGACGAAATATCACTCCCGGTTACAAATTAAAAAAAATGTACTGATACCTTCTACGGTTTTAGAATGGGAACGAGTTGTTTGGAGCCCTTTTTGGCTAAAAATCAGGATTGGGAGCTGTAAATTGACTAAGTGTGTGCCTTTCAGCAGGTGACACTGACAGCCTTGTTGCCCCCAGCAACAGAGCACATGTGATCAGAGGTCACCAGAGTTCATGCCTCAGTGTATACACTGAAGGCCTAATGGGCTTTTTTGCACAGCCCACCTAGGCAATACAAGGCAAGGCAATTTTATTTACATAGCACACTATCGACACAAGGTACTTCAAGGTGCTTTACATGATTCAGTGATAACGATACCAAATACATGATTACAAAAGCATGATTAGAAAAACAGAAACATATAGGTTCAACAGATAATAGAAAAGATGATGTAAGGAACAAATGTATGCAATTAATATAGATTAAAAATAGATTAAACACAATCGGTTAAAAAGGAAATAAAAAATAAGAATAAAAGTTAAACCATGAGAATCAAATAGTGATCAGTAGACTTCCGGTTTGCAATAAGCCAGTAAAACCGTTTCCAGGTATATCTGTGGGAAGCTGTGGGAGTGCGGTAAGGAGGAAAAGAGAGGGATTAGATATTATTTTTATTCGAGGCGAATAGTATAGTATAGTATAATATAGTATATGAAGCCATTATTCAAGTTTCAGCAGCGGGAAGCAGACAGCTGAGCACTGTTCCGTTGTGTACCTTATTAGCTTAATATAATTCAGCTATCAGTTTTCACACATTTCCATCAGCACTACGAAAGAGATGGATTGTAAATATAAGGAGAGAAAACTTAAAAACTTTTTATTTTTGTCTCTAACCACACTGTCTGCAGTAGACATTTTGCAGCACAACATGTCAAAGAGCCTAGTAAAGAAGGAGGGAGGAGGTGGCTAAAGCTAGGTGTTGCACTTTTTTTTTTTTTTTACTGGAAAAAAACTGTTATATCAGGGAGAGAAGACCTTGTGGTTGGGAACGTATAGCTAGACTGGAGAAGGTGGAAACTGAGGAAGTAGTTAGAGTCCACAATCACTACAACTGTGTTGGTTCGGATCCGGCTTGTGTGGATAATGTACTGAAAGAAAACCAGAGACTGCTCAACTATGACAACAGCTGGATCAAATGTCTTTCTCACGTTTTTGGGATACAGCGGTCTGGTGGTTCTGACGTGGACATTCACCAGGTATGTGCATTTTGTAGTTTTGTTATACTTTGACCAGGTACAGAGCTCTTCTGGTGAGCAGCTAACACAGACCGCTAGCTTAGCTTTGCTTAGTTTAGCTCATATCAGCCGGCATTTTCATTCCCCGGTCTCAAATGAGAAATTATGTCTATTCAGAATCAGAATCAGCTTTAATGGCCAAGTATGACACTTACAAGGAATTTGACTTCGGCAACTTTTCTCTCCAGTACAGAACTTAAATAAGTGAAATAAAGAATAAATACAAATAATTAATAAAGGGTAATGTATACACCAAACCGGGGTTATTGTACAGTGAGTATATACAGCAGTGCAGAGTTATAGTTTATTGTTATGTGAATGGACCCACACTCTGTGACTACACAGAGTTCATCAGAGCGACAGCCTGGGGGAAGAAACTGTTCTTGTGTCAGGTGGTTTTGGCGTACAGCGCTCTGTAACGCCGGCCTGACTGGAGGAGCCTAAACAGATTGTGGCCAGGGTGTGAGGGGTCTGTGGTGATTTTTCTGGCCCGCTTCCTGACCCTGGCCCGGAATAGGCCCTGAATGGAGGGAAAATCCTTACCTATGATCCTCTCTAAGGACCTGACTGTTCTCTGCAGTCTGTCCTTGTCTTGCCTGGTGGCGGATCCGAACCAGACAGAGTTGGATGAGGTCAGGACAGACTGGACTATTGCTGTGTAAAAGATGGTCAGCAGTTCCTGAGGCAGGTTGAACTTTCTGAGCTGACGCAGAATGTAAAGCCTTTGCTTGGCCTTCTTTCTTATACAGTTAATGTGGGAGGTCCACTTCAGGTCCCGTGTGATGGTGGATCCTAGGAACCTGAAACACTCCACTGTGGGGACTGGCCTGTATATGATTATGAGAGGAGATGGGGGTCTCTTCCTGAAGTCCACTGTCATCTACACAGTTTTATCATAATGTACCTTATATCACTGGAAGGCATACAGTCTCAGCTTTCAGAATCTGTTGGAATTACGTTGATAGCGCAGATGGTTGAAGAGTTACGGTACTTTAAAGTATATAAGCTAACACAGCTACTCTACAGTGGGTTCAGAACGCAGGCTTTGTCAGTGTCAAGCAACGCTCATAAAGCGACCAGTTCGATGCATATACATAGAAGATACATTTTTAGGTATAAGCTCGTAGGCGAGCCTTTATCTGCTCGATGTTTTAAACACTCGTGATTGGCTAGGCAGCGTCGACATCGGGCAACGTCATTACAGTGAAACGCTCTTATTGCTTGCCGTACTTCGTCAAGAGCGTTAAGACCGTCAAAAGTTCAACTTGTTGGACTTCTGCGTTGCTAGCGTTATGAACTTTGAAGCTTGAAACAAAGGAAAAGCTTGAAAAGCTGAGCCAATGCTCACAAAGCGCCGCAGACACCGCAACGCTTCTCCAGCGGCCTCAACCATAGACTTAACATCATTGTTGGGAGTAATGCATTAGAAAAGTAATGAGTTACAGGAATATATTACTTTTTTCAGTAACTGAGTAGTGTAATGCATTACTTACAAAATATACAGCAATATATTACTAGCTACAATTTCAGTAACTCAAGTTACAAATGCATTTTAAATCGTTTTTCTGACCATCTAATGCAACAGACCAAATCAAGTTGGATACCATAAAACAAGATCCACTTCCCTTTGCTCCAAACTAAAACATCAAAGAATCAGGACGGCTGAGGAAAAGATCAACTGTACATTTAAACTGTCACTGTTTTCCTAACCATCTGTTGTAAGACTTCATACATCGGAGTCTCATCTTTGTCAACCACCTTTGTGATGAACACTTTCAGCACCTTCTTTTGATTAGATTTAACAAACATTACCATGAAATAGAAGGCATGCAAAGGAACTTGAGACTTAATTTTAATAAAATTGTCCTTAAAATACAGTATTTGTTGTGTGACGCTTGTGTAAAATGTAAATTGATAAGCTACGGTGCTTAGAAGTAGTGTTAGATATTTAAAATATTTAGCCAAAAGTAACTTCAAGTAGTGTAACTCAGTTACATTTTATAAGGCAGTAATATGTAATGCAAACATATTACATTTTTGACATTGTAACTAGTAATGTGAAATATATTACAATTTCTTTGTAACTTGCCCAACACTGCTTAACATGTAATCTTGATGTGGCTGATGCTGACAAAGCCTGCGGTCTGAAATAACCGTTAGAGGCATATAAGATCGAATTCATATAGAAATATGGGGCGATATTTGATCAGGCAAAATTAATGAGGTGAAGGCCGATCGATCGGTGGGTAGCTTTCAAGTTGTCCTCATCAGTGTCCTAATCAGACCAAAATTATTATATCTGTCTGGCTTGTGATGATGGTATCTCTGAACTACTACTGTTAGCAAAACAACAAAGTTGGCTATGTATAGCTTAAAGCCCTTCATTCGCTTGCTTGCAGATGTCACTGTATGTTTGTGGAACATCCAGTGGGCATCATCAGTCATGATGCGCTGATGGTCTTGAAGACAGCGAGTTCAAAATTCAATTTTGTCCAGTCTGTAGTGTAGGGACAGCTTTAAACCAGAAGTGATGGTGCTGGCTTATCGTAACCAGGAAGGGACTGTGCATAAAGTCCATAAAACCCACTTACACACAGGTACTACACAAAGGTAATACACATTGGTACTGCACACGTTACAACAGACAGTACTACATAGTATTATGCAGTACCACACTCAGGTACTTAACAGTACTATTTACATGTATTACATAGTACTATATAGTACTACACCCAGATACCCTACATTCATGTACAAGACAAAGTATTAGACAAAGGTATTAGACACAGGTACAACACAGTATTACACAGATACTACACACATGTACCACACAGTACTATACACAGGTACTACACACAAGTACTACACAAGATACTACATAGTACTACAGTACTAATCAAAGGAACTAAACATTGTACTAAATTGTACTACACTACACAATACTATACACAGGTATTACATAGTACTATACAGTCAGGTAAACCACACAGTATTACACACAGGTATCACACACAAGTGCTACACACTACTATAAACAGTTACTACACACAGGTACTACATAGTCCTTAGCAGTACTACAAACAGGTACTACACATTGGACTACACAGGTACTACACTTTACACTGCATAGCACTACACACAGGTACTACAAACAAGTCCACGTTTCAGTCCAGCTGTCTTTGTCTTTCTGATCCTGTCTCTGTCGTTCTCCTTGTCTGTCTCAGTCGGTCTTATTCCCCCTGTTTGTCTCTATCTTTTGATCTGCGTTCCTTTCTTTGTGTCTGTATCGCTCTAATTCTGTCTCTGTGTCTGTCTATGAATCAGCATGTTTGGCATTCAGAACAACTCCAAATCCCATAATGCTTCAGAACCCACATTGTACATTCATCTCTATGGGGAGCCTAAGTGTCCTCCCCTTCCGGTCGGCCCGTGGGTTCCCAAACCGAAAAAATAATGAATGGAAGTCAATGGAGCGATAAAAGTTATTTTCTAGTCCACTTTGTCTTACGTCCTGAATCATACATATGTTGTAATTAGATTTAAATGATAACTAACAATGTACGTTTCGACTTTGTTTGTCCAGTGATTTGGAATTTATTTGATTGTAAAAATTCGCATTTAAAATGCCTACAAATCAGAAGTCAGAAGTCGCTTATATGACGTAATTTTGCTAACGGGAGTTACACTAGCTATAGCACGTAAAAGACTCACCTAGAGCATGGAGAGCTTCTCCTCCATGCTGGCTCTCACTCCACCAACTGATTTATCCCCAACATAGCTGCTACTTTCTACATGGTCAGATTTATAGAGGTTTTCTCCGTGTTTAATGTCCCTTTCGTCATCTTGGAGGCTACGGCCCTCGCTCTCCTTCTTCTTCTGCAGTTGTAGTCCGCTAAGCGTTTTTACACAAAACCTAAAGTAACTTTTACCTCTGGTTGAAAATCAGCGTTTTCTGTGAATCAAAATTAGTTTTTAAAATTCACGGACATCACATGTTGGATCCACGGCGCATTTCAAACTGGATCAGAAAATAACTTTTATCGCTCCATTGACTTTCATTCTTTTTTTTTTTTTGGCATTTGGGGACCCATGGCCCAGAAGCAGAAGGGTGTGACTTAGGCTGCCCATGTATGTTGTTGCCTGGCCCATTGAAACCGATCATTTCATCCGACTAAGGAAAGTCTACCTTCTACATTTAATAAGTCTTCACACCCATTACATAATATAAAGGTACTTAGGAGTAACATGCTAGACTTTGTATGCATTTTAGTCAATTTAAGCTTTTTCAATATATTTTCATACTAGTCCCAATGTTAGCTAGCATTAGTATGCTTGTTAGCATTTCAGCTAATTTTAGCTTTTTGGCTATATTTTTGTACTGATCGGGTTTATAGTAATGACAACATGTTAGCTAGTATTAGCATGATAGGTAGCATTAGCATGCTAGCTGTTGCTAGCATTTTAGCTAATTTTAGCTTTTTAACTATATTTCTGTATTGATTGGGTTTATAGTAATGACAACATGTTAGCTAGTATTAGCATGCTAGTTAGCATTAGCCTGCTCGCTGATCTACCTAAAACTGGAGGAGGTTCTGAAAGCAATTGGGAAGCTGAAGGAGCTGACCGAGGGATTGGGCCATGTTGTTGGGGGTCATTCTTATTCGCTCAGAGTAAAACTAAATGAAATTGAATTGGATCTGATTCAAACATAATGAAAGGAGCTCTACTGACAGACTCAAGGCAGAGATAAATTGCTATTCCTGTACCCAAAAGACTTTGTCTTATCATTATTCAACTCCCTATGGCGACCTTGATTGGTGTGCAATCTCAAATCCCTGTGAAAAGAATGCGGACAGTTTCTCCCCTACTCCCTCCCTTCCCTATAAAACAAGAGCCGACTGTCAACAATCAGCTTAACCGAAGATCGTAAAGCAACATTGATGTGAGAGACTATGAGACTATCTGAGAAAAGCTCTGTTAAATTGAAACATGCACACACGCAAGACTTAACATAAGCAAACACATTACTATCGTTCTGGCTGTTTCCTGTGATCTCCTACAATTTCAGTGGGCAATTGGTGAGCGCACTGTCTGTTGGGTTGCACTCAAACCCCCCACCATCCCCCACCCCGTCCTACTGTTCCTTATATTGTGAATTTCTAAGGATGTGATTTCATATAACATGGTTTTCTTTTCTATTATTTCTGTCGGAATTCTCTGTTCAAAGGTGACAAAAGCCTTTCTATGGTCCAAGAAAACAGCACCAACACAACCAGGGGTGTAGCACCAACTTTTGAGCCCAGGTTACAAACGATCTTGCTGGGCCCTCCTACCAAATACCCTAGTGATACCAGTGGGCCCTGAATATCTTTAGGTGGGATATTTCCAATACTAGGTTTTGCTCAACCTTCACTGGCTAGCATTTGAACAATAGTTTTCCTGTGCTTATCAGTAAAAGTTTTTGGCAATAATCCTGGGTCTTCTGACAATACCTCATCAGTATCCCCAAGTCTATCATTCTCTCCTCTTTACTCTTTAGCTCTGTCCTCCTGCTCCTGACTATCTTCATCACAACCTTCACTTTCCCTCTCATCACTAATATGAATATCAACGTTATCTTCTATTTCTGCCTCTGCTACAAGAGGAAATAAACAAAATGGGTAAAGTGTTACTGTACAATGTCTGAAGTCCCCTGCTGGATGGGGAACATCGGTCAGATGATGCTCAAAGTGGCCGAGGATCCTCCATGCTGTCTCTTCTCTGTCTTCTTAGAACCCCAGATGGTCGTGGCAGATGACTGCTTGTACTGAGCCAGGTTCTGCCGAATTCTTCCTGTTAAAGGGGAGTATTTCCTCTCCATTGTCGCTACATGCTTGCTCAGTATGAGGGATTGCTGAGGAATTGCTGTGGTTAGTCTCCATGATCCGGGCACAACCTCACGTCGATGACTCATCGCAATCTGCTGGGATTCCTTACATAGAAAACTTTTAATTGATTGAAATGTTTGTATAATTGTACTGAAATGCCTTTTGTTGTAAATTGTCTTGAGATTACATTTATTGTGAATTGGCGCTATATAAATAAAAGTGAGTTGAATTGTTTTTAAGTTGATTGTAGAAATCTACTTTCTTTTTTGGTTTTTGATATATAGAAATAACAGTAAAGTACATGCTTATAAACAGGGTAATATTAAAAGCAAAGCATTCCATCTGAATCATTTTATGAAGTTTTAAACCATTCCTTTACATCCCTGGCTGTATTTTTAGGGTTATTGTTGTGTTCCAGGTTCAGCATGTTGTCATTACTGACATCCATTTTCTAATCAACACTGCCCAGCTTCCCTGTCCCTGAAGACAAAAACAATGGTATGATTCTACCAGCACCATTTGTCACTCCGGGTAGAGAAAAATGTTAGTTAAAAGCCACACACTGTTCTTTGTGTAAACCAAACATCTCTATTTGGTCTCATCTAACC
This sequence comes from Apricaphanius iberus, assembly GCA_028564705.1. Lineage (NCBI taxonomy): Eukaryota > Metazoa > Chordata > Actinopteri > Cyprinodontiformes > Aphaniidae > Apricaphanius > Apricaphanius iberus. Next base: position 12,696 of record JAPXFQ010002458.1, on the reverse strand, counting down.
AGAACGCCTTATTCTACAAGTTTGTTCTGTCCCCAATGTATCTAATGGCATTCTTACAATTATCTTTACAGTCTTTCGTCTCACTACTCCTCCATAATGACCAGATTTGTTGACTGCATGTCTAACAGTTGTTTTTTGACAGATTTTCACTCCTACGCAGTAGATTTGTGAAGCTCTTCCAGAGTTACTATGCTATGCTATCTTGGCTGTGACGCTGATTATTCATGTACTAATAACCACTTTAGGTGGGTAGGCACTTTGTAGTAGATTTGTAGGTGTTCCATAATCTTTCCATTTATTGTTTATGGATGATAAAGATCTTCAGAGTGTAGGGTTTTGTTTCAGAACCTAAACCTGGTTTAAACTTTAAACTATCTGCTGTCTTTCTTGGTGCTCATGATGCTGTTTCTTACATATAGTAGTGCTATTTATGAAATAGGTGATTCAATAGGATACTTCAAAATAATAAGAAAAGCTTACCAAACTTTTCCGTAGGGAAATACTGGATTTCAATGTAAGATTTAAATCCCATATTTCCAAATGTGGAAATGTTTTTGAATGTTCGTTTTTCCCCATCTCAGCTAATTCCTGTAGCTATAATGTTTTTAAGAATTGCTGCAAAATTAAGAAGGGCATCAGTGGTAAAAAAGAAAATGTATTAAGTCAAAAAGTTGTTAGCAGTCACCTTCTGCTTCCCATAAATCTCAACATAAAGTGTATGCGGAATCAAAGTGGTGAAACTGATAATTTGTTAAAATGAAAAAAAAAATATTTGCCAAAAGTTGGACCACAGAAAATTGCAAATGGAAAAATCTCCAATCTTAATTTCACATTTATCAGCAGCTACTTTAAATTATTCTGAGTCCTGTGTTTAGGGTTGGATAAAACCATGGATAGAACTCCAAACCTGATCCCCATCCATCAGATTCAAAGAAACTGACAAGAATCTGCCATCCCAGCTTCAAGTCAATCACTCCTTCACTACATTTTAGAAATGATGGAACCGAAGACAATCCAGCAGTGGATTAGGCTAATATTACACCTGTTTGGATAGAGATCAAGACTAGTCCTTTGTAATGAGCAATTTCCTCATGGGTTTAAGGGTTCCACTCTGCCGACTATTGTTCACAGGCTTTACTCAGATGTCTTATGTGATAACTGGGTACAGATGTCTCTAGGGAGGAGAGTGGGAGGACGTGACAGGAATATGGGAATTCAAGGACATGACTGCCTCGGATTTTTCTAGAGTATTATTTGATGTCTGCCCAGTGACAGAAGGGCAGTCTTTAATGCACCATTGGAGATATAACTTCAAACAGGTACACACACTCATAGAAATGATTACCCACACACTTAACTACACACAGGTATTACATAAACAAGAACTGCAAATTGTAAATGAATTAACTAACCAATGTATGTGCAGGGAGAACATGCAAACTTCATGCAGAATTTCCCCGGGCTGGGATTCGTATCGCGGGGCCTTCTTGTTGCACGGGAACAGTGCTACCAACTGTGTCACTGTGCAGCCTCCAGTAGAATATTCCTTTTATTTCATTGCGTGGGTATACACCCCCGTACATAAAAATAATGCTTTGGCATCTTCCCGAGATGCATTTTACTTATTAGGTCATCACAATTTGATCATCAACTAAACCCAGATGACACTCATTCTTTTGGACATCAGAAAAAAATTAAAAGACATAAAATAAACTGCACATATGTGCCACTGCAAAAATCAAAATCAGCACAACTTAATTCAGGTATTGTAGCCATGAACCTATAATTTAGTTAATTTCACAAAGTAGCATTCAATGATTACCTTGCTGTGCCAGATGTTTGAACCTGAAAGACCAAGTGAAAGCTGTACCTACTGTAATGGTAAACTTTATTGCTTTCTCCAAGGTCTTAGATAAAGTTAAAGGAAACGTATGTAAGAAATGTATTTTAATTGATCATAAAATGGCCCCGATATGTCACTAGACATTAAGAAATCATGTTCTTTTGAAATACTTATATCACTGTCAACAGTGGTCCGGCCAGGATATTGTTATGTAAAAGTGAAAGTTGCAGCCCTCAAGTGAAGTTATTGTTGTCATGTTCTGTTTTGGTCTGAGGCTCCACCCTCAAGCTATCTACAAATCACGAAGTCAGTAGAGTTTCCTCATCCGGGTTGCCAGCTCTGCTCTTTTTACCACAGCTGAAGTTCCGAACGTTACAGACAAAACATGTATAACGTTACGAAAGCTAAAAGACCTCATTACCTCATCTCACGTTGTGACAAAGTCCGAAATAAAACAAGGATTTGTGTAGGAGATGCCTTTGAAAGATGGAGACGGCTGAAAATGGAGAAGAATTTGAATACAGACGTCAACGTTGCCAATTTTCTCCTGGACAGGTAAGATTCACCTATGTTTGGCTAACTTACTTGTACTTAATGTAAATTGATGTTTCAAATATTCATGACAGTCGAACAAAGTTATGCATGTTCGTGGAAAGTAACGTTACGTTAGTGCATATGGAGGAGATTGGTCATCAAATTGAAAAGGTAAGGAATTGTTTGGGAGATAAAAACGACGAGTCGTCATTGCTAACATTAGCATCAGGGCCCATTTCTTTGTCATTATGCTGAACTGTCGAGGAAAACAGCACTTCAATTCTAGCAATGTGAAACGTAATGGAGACGTATTTAGTAGCCTATACCTCGGTACAAACAATTCCTCATTCGTTGTTCGCGAACATTGTGGACTAGACATGCTGCAAGTTAACCTGTATGACCATTGCTAATGTTATTTAGTTAGGGTCAGCTGTTCCTGCTGGATCCCGCAGCAGCTGGCAACCTCGAGTCAGGAAGGGATACACAGTTCTACAGTATTTTGAATGTGATTGCAGTACCGCTTTTGGCCACAATCCTTCATACGTTTCCTTTAATTCTTATATGAATTAGTGTTGATGATGTAGTGGGAATCTTTATTGCAAGAATTATTTTATGACATAGATAGTCATAGATAAGTCTTAAGACTGGACCTCCTCAGAAAAGTCAGGAGACTCTGACTCTTGAGTCCAGGTTCTGGCAGACACATAGTAGTCCTGGGGTCTGAGAAGCACACTGGAGTCCTGGTGTCTGAGGAGCACACTTGAGATCCAGGGTCAAAAACACCCTCCATGGACTCTGGCCCAGGAACGCAGACTAAAGACTCTGGCCCGGGGACATACTCTGGAAACCAGATTCTGGAACACATTCTCGAAATATGGGTCCCTGAGAGCAACCTTAGGGTGTGGATCCCAAAATGGGCTCTGAAAAGTGTCAGGTCCTGCTCTGAAATCCCACGGGAGGTGGAGATATGAAACTGTGGGCCAAAACCGCTGGACTGTGGCCAAGGAGGCGGAAGGCCACACAGCTCGGCTAGAGCAGCCTTTTTAATCCTATCTGCCTCTTGCCATATCCATTCCAGACCCAGAAAGGACAAAATGGGTTCTTGTCCCCAGAGAAGGTCCTTCAGGTCTCCTGCCGCTCTTATCCGTCTCCATGTGGCAGGGAGGGCAGTGGCCCCTTCCGGACCTGATCAACAAACCCCTGCACATCCTGGGCCAAAGGAAAAGCTCAGAGGCAGAGGAATTACCAGATGCAGCAATCTGCTGAGTGACAACAAAGGTGGTGGCTGGGCCCTCGCTGATGCCGGGAAGCCGACAGAGTCGGACTGGGGTTAGCCATCTCAGCCAGAGGATCAGGAAACGAGGCATGAGGCCGGTTGATAGCAGAAGACTGAGCTTGGTCGTTCTAGTAGGGGAGATGGAGCAGATCTTGGGAGGGCTGACAGTGTCGGGCAACAGGAATGAGTTTCTAGCCATCTGTCCTGGTGATCAGTGGATCAGCGCAAGTGTCATGCTCGTCTTCTTGAAGAGCAAGGGAGAATGCCAGGAAGGTGCCAGTCATATCCTCCCGGGGAGGAGGGGGAGCGGCATGATGGCAACGACAGTACTTCTTTTCAGGTGAGTCTCTCCAAATTACCTCCTTCTCTTCTGAGTCCTTGTTTGCGGCCAGTTCTTACTGGATATTTGGTGGGCAGATCCTGAAAAGCAGCAGCTGTACCATCGATCAGAACAGCGTGACTATTTTTTTTAGCTGTACCCCACAATGCTGCATAACATACATTAAAATCCGGAAGCTCAGCTGGTAGATAAAATGGCAGGAACTAAGCTGGCTAGAACTGAGCTGGCAGGAGTTGTAGACTGTGGTCATAAAGGGATGAACATGGTCAGCAACAGTACTCATGAAGGCTGTGGCATTGCAACAATGATCAGTGGTACTAAGGGGCCCAAACTGAGCCAAGAAAATCTCCACCCTACCACTATTACAACAACACCAGCCTGAACTGTTGATACTAGGCAAGATGGATCAATGCTTTCATGTTGTTGATATCAAATTCTGACCCGAATGTCGCAGCAGAAATCAAGATCCATCAGACCATGCTACATTTTTCCAATCTTCTAATGTCTAATTTTGATAAGCCATATCGGTATTGCGATGCGCGCAATGCATTCTGGGGTTTTGAACTCCAAACAGGCATTAGCAAACGAATATAGATAACGAAAGATGCAAAATTGATGATTTTGAATGGTGGAAAGTCGGCGAACTAAAAACATATATTTCCCGTAGAGGGCTGCCTGTGTCCGTGAAGCATTAGAAAGAACTATGAGCTACAGTGCAGAAATTACTGATTGTTTTTGATGAAAGAAGAGGAAAGTGGCGTATTCCAGGCTGATTATACCAGGCTTGTTGAGATTCCATGGAGTGACAATCCCGGACCCACAAACACTGTTAGATGGCTGGGAAGAAGGGAATGTTGTCATGTCATGTCTCAGCTACTTTTCATCCCAAAGCTCATGGAGTCAAGATGTGCCGTATCCTATCGCAGGTATTTCTTGATTGTTAAATATCTGCACTACGGCTAGAAGTTAGCACGTAGCTAATTAGCTTCCGTCGTCCTTTTAAACTCTTACAATTTGTATTTTGTAAAACCAGTAAGAGCCCAGATACGGCTGAGATGATCTAAACATTATTCCTTCACATCGACTTCCAGCAATAGGCTATGTGAAGCCTGTGTGCTAATGACTATGCTACCAAAACTAAACCTGTTAGATCTACACGATCAACAGAAATATCAAACAATTAACATGTTTAATCACACGTTTCTTACCTTGTTTATCCACCTCGCACGTCCATTCAGATAATTCTTTTCTGTATGTAATGTATATAAAATAAATGGTGGTTCATTACAAGGGTCGGTATCAAGCATACATGGGTTCGTTTTGCATTCTCCACCGTTTAATTTGGTAATTACCGTTTCTACAGCCAACCACAACACAATGAGTACCGGGCTTATTTGAAAAATCCACCAAAATCAGCGTTTAAGAGGCTTCAATAGGTACCATATTAACGAAAACACATGCTTGTCTGTGTCGTTGACAATAGAGCCAGGGGTTTGTTTGGGTTCCAAAAGCTGTGACCGGGGGTCCAAGGCGCATTCGTTTGCATGCGCATTCGCAATACCGATATGCCTTATTGTAGCCTTAGTTTCCTATTCTTAGCTGACAGGAGTGGCAGCCTGTGTGGTTGTCTGCTGCCGTAGCCCATCTGCCTCAAGGTTTGATGTGTTGTGCGTTTAGAGATGCTCTAATACATGCCTTGGTTCTAACGAGTGATCACTTTAGTTACTGTTGCCTTTTTATCAGCTCGAAGCAGTCTGGCCATTCTCGTCCGACCTCTGGAATCAACAAGGCATTTTCGCCCACAGAACTGCAACTCACTGGATATTTTCCCTTTTTCAGACCATTCTCTGTTAACCCTAGAGATGGTTTGTGTGTAAAAATCCCAGTAGATCAGCAGTTTCTGAAATATTCAGACCAGCCTGTCTGGCACCAACAACCATGCCATCTACAAAATCACTTAAATCACCTTTTTCCCCAATTCTGATGCTTGGTTTGAACTGCAGCAGATCGTCTTGACTATGTCTACATGCCTAAATGGATTGAGTTGCTGCCATGTGATTGGTTGATTAGAAATTCTTTGCATAAACGAGCAGTTGGAAAGGTGTGCCTAATAAAGCGGTGAGTATTTTATCCCATGACGGCTGAAGGAGAAGAAGGGATAGATTTTGTAGGAGATATACTTGCCATGCAATTGTCAAAATTGACTTTTACAGAACTTCGACCGGACAAGAACCTTCATGGACCTGAAGGTCTTCTAGAGAAAAGAAAGAAAGACGGATGTAATTTTCAAATAAGCAGGAGATGTGGAGAAGATCCATCTTGGTGAGAGTAAGGATTTCATTTGTATTTTTAATATGTTTTTTTGCCCTGCGATGGACTGGTGACCTGTCCAGGGTGTACTCTGCCTCCTGCCTGATGATAGTGCTGGATTGAAGTCTTGCATTTTTGTATCGCCTCTTTAGTGTCTTATATGACACTTACAATGTGCATTTTGTTGGATAAACTTTTTTACGCTCTAATATACTTTGATGGAGTTCAATTATTGTGAAAAATATTTTTACATCGGCTTTTATTTTTTAGATTAATATCCTTGATCTTAGATTCCTAATCTTGATTGTTAATGAGAGCGTATTGTTTTAAATCCTCTGGAAATTGAGTCACTTGGCCAGCCTGTGATGTACTTGTAATTCTGTATGGATTCTTGGGCCATGGTGTCTTATTGATGGTATTATGAGTTGTATTACTTTAGATTAGACTATGTGGGATGTCACTGAAGGCCTAGCGGTGAAACGGAGTGGCTGCCACTGAGTGAACCAGTGGCGCACAAGAAATCTGCTCCCTGACACCATTGAGATCTAGCAGGTTAATAACAGACACAGCAGGGGCATTAGCATCAGCATCTTGGTCTCCGCCAGTGCATCCAGGGAGAAGTGATGGTGGTACTGTCATGCAGCCGGTCCCAGAGAAGCATGAGGAGGAGAGCTGCCTTTGGATTGACTGCTGGAGGAACAGGCTATTTCCCAGCACAGGTCATCTGTTCTCTGACCGCCCAGTGAGCCTTGTTTACTTCCGCCTGCAGGTCCTCATGATTTGAAGGGTCGAGGATCAGCCACAGCAAGAGCTCCTCAATCTCCGCCAAATACAGGGTGATGGGAAGGTGGAGATTTCATCCAGCTGGCCCCAAACACGCCCACCCCAAAACTCCACCTGCTCGTCTGCTGGATCCATTTTTACAGCCTGATCATTCTATCACATATGAAGTGTGGAGCATGGACCCACACGCAGAATGGAGGTAAGGTGCAATTATGTTTATTAGGAGGATAATGGTAATGATAAAAGGAATGACGAGACAGGAATAAGCAGGGTAAGGTAGACATCAACAATGATCCAGCAGGAAAAGAAAGATGAGAGGAGTTAAAGTACACAAAGAGGGAATGATGATCAGGTAAGACAGATTAGAGACAGGTGTAGATAAGTAGGCAGAGACAGCAGCAGGAAGTATTGGTGGTTTTGACACTTGGGTACCTCCCTTTGTTGTGTTGCACATTTCACTTGGAGTATACCCCAGGGAAGAACTAGAAGTCATTAGAGGACTCTATATCTTTTGTGCCCTAGGAAAACCTTGGGATCCTTTAGAGCGAGCTGGAGGGTGTTGCCAGGAAGAATGATGTCAGGATTTCCCACCTGGACCTGTTGCCCTATCTCGGATAAGCAGAAAACAATGGATGGATAGATAAAACCTCTTCCTGATGCAGCAGAGGCTGTAAATTCAACGCCCAATACACACAATATTCAGAACAGGACCACATCAAAAGCATCACATACACTTCAAAGACATGACAAGGCTTCACGTTTCTCAAAAAACAAAACAAAATAACTAGATTTCCTTGCATGTTTATCAGATGCTAGGAATAAACGTACAAAATTAGCAAGCATTGTTACTGCAGATTTAGCGTGAAAAAAATAGAGTAGCACCATACAAGCCCCTCTGGTGCCAGATCGGTACATCCACAACTAAAAGACTTCAAACCTAACAAAGAACAAAATGCATGTTTTTCAGAGAGAATAAAGAATAAAACGCTCACTTTCATTCACAACTCTTGCAGTCTCATATTGAGGTTGGATTGCATGACAGAATACAGAATTGGGTAATGGAGGAGCAGAGTGGAAAGAAACCAAGCTTCCTCTGCTTGGCAGTCCATCAATATTTGTGGCCATTAAAACCAAATTAATGTTGCCCAAGTGGTAAATAATTCCCTGTGGCCTTGTACTTTGACATGGCACAACCACCTTTAGAATAGAATAGAATAGAATAGAATAATCCTTTATTCTCTCACAAGGGGAAATTCTGTTGTAACAGTACCAAAGTGGCAGGGACCACAAACATTAATTAAGACTCATTATGTATCAAAAATTTATTTTGAGAGAATGAACGGGCCACAATCAGATTAATGACAGGTACACTCAACAAGATAACAGGATCACCTAAAAAAAATACAAAAAAAACTGTTGAATTGAACACATTTAGATAGGCTTCTTATAAACATCCTTTTATTGTCCCAGGACATTATATGTGTTTCTTGAACAGAATTAACTGATGTTTTTTCATGAAATGTTGCACCTTTACAAGTTGTTTTCATCCCTTCTGGGGGCATATTGCTTTTCAAAAGATATTATTCAATTGTGGAGGGGTTTTTTTCCACCAACAAATATATGCTGACAATTAGTATGGTTTTTAAAATGCCAACATCTTTTCCTGGAGGACCGCTATTTGAAAATAGAGGTTTTCTCGTACTTATGTTAATGTGCTTTCAATGTGGATTGTAAAACCTGTAAGAAAAACCAAATGCTAAAGTTGGTATCTCATACAGGGATTCTATTCAGTGTGAAGCTAATGTGACTTTCTCACAATTATTTTTTTATGCAACCGTTGCAACCTAAAGTGTAACTTGAAACTCTAATATTAATTAGGATTTATTCAAAACAAGATTATGTTACTCTGTAAAAAAAAAAAAAGAAAAAATGATTATTCAAAAAAAGAATAACTATGCAGAAAGAGTAAGTTTTCTCAATATAAAATCTCTTCTCAATACCCTAGTCTAATTAGTCTCGAAATAAACTTTTAATTGTACCCAACTGAGTTTTGTCTTGACTGGATTGGTCGGATTTGGGTTAGGGGTTAGGGAGAATCTTGTGTCATCTGACCAAATTCCACCAATCAGTCAAATCCAACTTTATTTAAAAAAACACTTCAACGGTTTCCAGATTATTGCTGAAGATATTTCATAAGAAAACTTGTTCATTCCAGTTTGCTCTGGTTCTCTTCAGAAATGTTCATGGTTTCCTACAACATGAAGAAGACAAGTAAACACATTTAATGACACACGTTTGAAGACATGCAAATACAAATATCAAAAAAGATATCAAATCTTATCAGATGTATTATGTGGTGCCACCAGATGCAGCTAGTGTGGATGCCTTTTTATGTGAGTATATTTTGTTACACAAAAGCAAATCAAACAACAATTACAGATTCTCTATAGGTGTGAATCTAGATTTAAATTTACCTTGATTCGTTTCACCAAGAGTCTGGTTAGTAGGTTTAAAGAAATGTAAATTTCACTCTTGAGCGTACAGTCATAATAATTCTCCTGTCCTCTCAGTGGAGGAGAACCTGACTAGGATTGACCTGGAGATAGGAGCCATCCTTCTCCCATACCCTCCTATTAGATCTACACCCCAAGGCCTATCCTAATCAAAGCAGTGGTGGATTTCATCTGGCACTGGGCTGACCCCCCATAGATTAAACCCTTTATCTCTCTTTCACAAATCCATCTGTTGTATTTTTAGTCTTCTTTTCTCATTTCTCCTTCAGACTTCCAATTACTCTTTTCTGCCTAAGTGTCAGCAAAGGAACCACACAGACTGCATCTGATAGAAGCCAATGCTCCTTCTGTGGAACAGAGATCCTTACAACATATAAACTGCTTTATTTCAATTTAATGACACATTAACTTTAACAAGAATTTTACTATGGACTATTAAAATGTTATATGCATTGAGTAAAGCCAGAGGAGGGTGATGTTGAGTTTATGAAATAAAACTCATAATAGCTTTTCAGTACCCTCCCAAGCTATTAAAAACAGATATTTCCCTAAAGAGCTGTTCTACCAGCTTCAGCTCTAATTAAAAAAAAACAAAAGAAACAGCCCAACTTCTTCCTTGGAAAGGCAAGGGAATTGAGGAACTTATATGGATTAGTGTCAACAGTCCGTCAGATCAGCTGGGGACTCAACCAAAAGTCTTTAGAAGCCTCGAGAAATGCTTTTAGTCATTATCTAAAGGGAGGGTGAACTGACTGAGTGCCACTGACTCTGATAGAAAATGAGTGTTCACTGAGTCTCTAAAGCACACCCTCCCGAATACATAATAAAATAAGAAACACCAGCTCTGCCATAAAATATGAATGGCACCAATTATTCCTCTCCATGCTGGGTTTTGCAGTGAAAGTCAACAGGTGTAGCTAAAGCTAAAGAGCATATCCAAATTGAGCTTTTGGCAATAATCACACTAATGGCTTAGCCAGAGATGAGTTGTGTGACAGTTTATATGTCACTCAGAAAATCGAATTATTTAATTAAGTGCGTTCAACTTCACCACACTAGGTGGTGACACGATGACCTTTTGCGATGACATTCTTCTAATCGAGTAGAGTCATACAGATATTAAACAAATGCTAAAGTTAGAGAAGCAGACGGTATAAAAGCAGGATGTTCACAATGAGCAAAGCAATGGACGACAAAATAGAGGGATGGCCATCAGAAATATCTACGGAGGAGCGCGATGGTTCTGCGTATCCTGGGATGTCAGGAAAACGTCTATGTTTGGCCCCAGGGGATTGTCCGTGCTCTAACGGCTGAAGGGACATGCAATCATCTGGGTGGCCCCCCACCCGGATCTAGTTCGGTTTGTTGGGCTACTTTGATGGAATTCTCCAGATCCCAGGTGAGGGAACAAACAAAACAGGTGGATGAAAGGATTGTGGTTATAGGTTCAGGTGAAGGAAGCTTCTCATCACAGGAAAGCTCTTCATCTGTACTGCACTGTCCAGGACAGGCAGAAGAGAAGCTAAGGGCAGGTCAATCAATTGGCCGAGATTACCCAAATCCACATATGCTAATGACTGTTAAACTTTGTAAAGCACACATCTATACATTTTTATACTGTTTTAATATGTATTTAACTCATAATTTTTTTCAGTTTTAACATCATTTTAATCCATTAGGTTTAGTTTTAAACATGAACATTTTATAGGTTTTCAATATTCAATAGTATTTTTAAAACACTACTATAAAAACAAATAATTTTAATACATTTTAATGAGATTTTCTACTGTGAGTTACAACTGCCACAGCTGGATAGGCATAAACAAAAAATAACAAGTTCACGTAAGACTCCCCAAAGTTGGCCTTTAAGATATTATATGATATTCTCCGACATTAAATTAGTAGCCAAATATATTTTTCAAGTCACTACTCTTGAAAGCCCCTGAAATGTAACCATTACTACTTCGGTGTATTTTCACGTTTTAGAGGATAAAAGGCATTGGTTGGTTTGACTTGATAAACTGGGCCTTATTACGTTTATTTACTCACCCAAGACAAGTTTGGAGCCACTTGGAGTCCTTCGGAAGAAGTTTATATCCTGTCATGATCACCTTATATCCATATAATGGGAGTCGTAAGGGCAGGTGATGGCTGGAGAAAAATATTCTTGGATGAGCTGATATACCAATAGATTTACCGTCCTAGTATTAGCATTAGGGGAAGGTTGGGAAAATGACTACAATAACTTAACATTCTTAAGACAGGAATTAATAAAAGGCTTAAATATTAAAATGGAAATACAGTAACTTCCAGAATGTTCAGTATTTAATCATTTAACTGCTAACTCTTCATTATAATAATAAAATGTCATATTAATGTATAATTGCCTAGAAGTAAGAACAAACAGGCTAAATACTATTAAAACTGAACCTTTGAATATCAACTAAGAGCAAATAGTAGACAGACAAAGACAATACAAATAGCAGTTACCTTCCTTGTGTTGGCTCCTAGTTACCATGCGACCGGCCACTCGCTTCCGGAGAGTGTAGGGCCGCCAACATTTAAACCCCGGCGGGAAGTTTTCCAAAATAAAGTCAGAGCTGAGAGACAGAGAGAGAAAATAATGCACAGACACAGAATTTCTGTTTCACACTCGTACACACCTGCAGATGGGGAACAGTCAGAACTGAGTTGAACTGAACTGAACCGTCGTATACAGGGCTGTACCATTTTTATTAAAGAAGAACAAAGAACATATTCACATGTCTATTCTCCTCCCCCTAGATTTTTATTACACCAAACGTTTATTCTCAAGGTTTCCTGAGTTATCGCTGTAACCATCCGGTCTGTTTATGACTGTCTACTCCCTACTCTGTTTCTTATCTCCGCATCCTACTTTTACAACATGCAATAAACTTTAGCCTAGAGTTTTACGACTTAAAAGCTTACCCCCATAAACAATACTTGACAAAAAATCTCTTTACCATCATGCAAGCTAATTAAAACAGACTTTTACTTTCTGAATACTAACTAAAGATTATATAAACATATTCAATACGAGACTGTTATATAAAGTAGCCCCAAAAAATATGAATCA